>JASDQU010435371.1:52843-102894 GCA_032191745.1 Picea mariana
CAGATACAACTGATGCACTTTAGGATAAGTACGTTCCAATGTAGTTAAGTTATAGTTATCCCCAGTGCGCTAATTTGATTCGGAGACCTCGTTTCCACACACAACAATAATTCTTACAAAGCTATTGCTTCCAACAATATCATGCTAGATTTTGCAACAAAAATTGATTTGAGACTGATTGTACCAAATATAAGACAAATTATAATTAAGAAGAATTGAGAATTAAGAATTTATATGACCAGACTGTAATATTCAATTTATCTTTGAGTGCAAGTCTACCACAAAAAGTGCATACATTCATGTTCAGATATTTCAGCATTCACTACAAGGAGAATATCTTCTTGGAGAGATTTTTGCGAAGTTTTTTAGTGTAACAAAATTTGGCAAAAATTTAAGAAAAAACCTCCACTACAACCTCCTCTATTGGTTGTGGAGGTTTTAACGGATGTTTTATATAACTAAAAAAAATTTGGCAGGTGGAGTTTGTAGTGGAGTTATTTTTTTTYGATGCATTTCTTATCAAAATGAACCAGTGTGGTATTGAAACCCATGCACCAGTACATTAATATAATAAAACTCACTGGTATAGTAATATAATAAAAATTCCCTAGACCTGAATATAAAAAAAAATGCCCTAGTGCATTTATAACTAATGCACATTGGTTCCCCCTTTTTCTTCATATGTAGAGCATTGATGCTCTTATAATTACTACGTGTCGGTTTCGCATTCTTCTCTTACGATGCACCGATGCACTTTAGTATTTGTACGTCCTGGTGCGATCATGTTACAGATACAACTGATGCACTTTAGGATAAGTACGTTCCAATGTAGTTAAGTTATAGTTATCCCCAGTGCGCTAATTTGATTCGGAGACCTCGTTTCCACACACAACAATAATTCTTACAAAGCTATTGCTTCCAACAATATCATGCTAGATTTTGCAACAAAAATTGATTTGAGACYGATTGTACCAAATATAAGACAAATTATAATTAAGAAGAATTGAGAATTAAGAATTTATATGACCAKACTGTAATRTTCAATTTATCTTTGAGTGCAAGTCTACCACAAAAAGTGCATACATTCATGTTCAGATATTTCAGCATTCACTACAAGGAGAATATCTTCTTGGAGAGATTTTTGCGAAGTTTTTTAGTGTAACAAAATTTGGCAAAAATTTAAGAAAAAACCTCCACTACAACCTCCTCTATTGGTTGTGGAGGTTTTAACGGATGTTTTATATAACTAAAAAAAATTTGGCAGGTGGAGTTTGTAGTGGAGTTATTTTTTTTTGATGCATTTCTTATCAAAATGAACCAGTGTGGTATTGAAACCCATGCACCAGTACATTAATATAATAAAACTCACTGGTATAGTAATATAATAAAAATTCCCTAGACCTGAATATAAAAAAAAATGCCCTAGTGCATTTATAACTAATGCACATTGGTTCCCCCTTTTTCTTCATATGTAGAGCATTGATGCTCTTATAATTACTACGTGTCGGTTTCGCATTCTTCTCTTACGATGCACCGATGCACTTTAGTATTTGTACGTCCTGGTGCGATCATGTTACAGATACAACTGATGCACTTTAGGATAAGTACGTTCCAATGTAGTTAAGTTATAGTTATCCCCAGTGCGCTAATTTGATTCGGAGACCTCGTTTCCACACACAACAATAATTCTTACAAAGCTATTGCTTCCAACAATATCATGCTAGATTTTGCAACAAAAATTGATTTGAGACCGATTGTACCAAATATAAGACAAATTATAATTAAGAAGAATTGAGAATTAAGAATTTATATGACCATACTGTAATATTCAATTTATCTTTGAGTGCAAGTCTACCACAAAAAGTGCATACATTCATGTTCAGATATTTCAGCATTCACTACAAGGAGAATATCTTCTTGGAGAGATTTTTGCGAAGTTTTTTAGTGTAACAAAATTTGGCAAAAATTTAAGAAAAAACCTCCACTACAACCTCCTCTATTGGTTGTGGAGGTTTTAACGGATGTTTTATATAACTAAAAAAAAATTGGTAGGCAGAGTTTGTAGTGGAGTTATTTTTTTTTTATGCATTTCTTATCAAAATGAACCAGTGTGGTATTGAAACCCATGCACCAGTACGTTAATATAATAAAACTCACTGGTATAGTAATATAATAAAAATTCCCCAGACCTGAATATAAAAAAAAATGCCCTGGTGCATTTATAACTAATGTACATTGGTTCCCCCTTTTTCTTCATATCTAGAGCATCGATGCTCTTATAATTACTACGTGTCGGTTCCGTGTTCTTCTCTTATGATGCACCGATGCACTTTAGTATTTGTACACCCCGGTGCAATCAGGTTACAGACAACCGATGCGCTTAGGATAAGTACGTTCCAATGTAGTTAAGTTATAGTTATCCCCAGTGCGCTAATTTGATTCAGAGACCTAGTGCGTTTAATATATATAGAATGTGCCCCGATGCTTTTGTAATTAGTATGTATTGATATGTTGGTAACATTGTTTTAGTATACACTAGTGAATATAATATAATAAAGACATCGGTGTGTAAATAATAGTTAGCTCTACGACGCATATAATAGGCATAACACATCAGTACAATAAAAAATTTAGCGCATTAGTTAATATTTCAAACATGAAAAACGTACAATTTTGAAATGATAAATATTATTGTATGTTATATCGTTTACAGAACGATATGTTTTCTCAATAGTATGTGTCGGTGCATTATTATAATTAATATGTACCGGTGTGTATGGCTCTTCAAAACATGTTGATGTCTATATTATGGCTCTAGCGAGTTCAGAAGAATACAATGCGGGCCTTAATTTTTCATAAGCAGGCCGCAATTGAAACCACAGTTTTGGAGAAAGGATGCATGGAGGCTCATGGTGAATTGTTGGGTGAAAATTAGTTTGTTCTAAACCACCTTTGGATGCGCCTGCAATATCTTGGTCACATGAAGCTCATAGGCCAAGTTCATATCGTGAAATGGAGCAAGCACTCACTAGACAGAAATTGGGAAGCGCCTTTTGAATAAGCACTTGGTCACGCGAAGGAAGGGGATATAAGCCAAAAGAATCCATAGTTGACTTGATGTAACTGACAGAGAAGATGAAGAGTCTCGACTACTAGAGAAGCTAAGGAATCTTAGCATAATGGATACTGATGATGAACTCACAAGGAACAAAACCGCTAGAGAAGATGAAGAGTTTCCATGATGATTAGGAGATGACTCGACGTGAGAAAATCATGCAGAACAGAGAAGTGAAGTGATTATGTTGTCAAGCTATGTAGGAGTGTGGAAGAGCTGCAGTAAAAAACCTGTAGGCTATAACAATGACACGGTGAAGGGCATGTATAGGTATTGTTGATCCGGATTATTTTTGGCACGAAATGAGATCAGAGATATAATAAAGAAATGCATAGAGATATCACATATATTCAATAATATAATAGAAATGTATCAGATATGAAACCATAAACATAGATATACAGTAATACATGATTTCTATTAATGAAAGAAATGTACAGAGACTGTAAAAATACAAAGTGAAAGACTCGCTAGAATGGTGGCAGCTTATCTCTGAGAAGAGATGTGACGGCTACTCGCATTCACAAGAAGATGATTACAATGAGGCTCTGAAGGCATTTTTACAATAAACAGGAATGCCAAAAGTCCTAGACATCCAAAAACCTAACCCTAGGAGATGAAGCACCAAAATTCATGTGGGCCCTGTTTGGGTAAGTTAGTACATCAACTTCCCGGGGTCATAACTTTTGCATACGATCTCCGTTTTAGGCGTATGATAGATCGTTTGAAAGGTATCATCAAGGAGATTCATTTTGGGGGCTCAATCATGCTTTTGGATATCATTGAGAACCTTGATCTTGAAAATCCTTCATTTGGGCCCTCAAAATGGCCCTAGAAGTTAAAAACTACTAAAAATAGTAAATTGCCTAATTTGCTAGAAAATTGTTTTGAGCCAATTGAAAAAGGTGGGTGGCCACCGATATCCACCTAGATCAATTGTGAATGAAGGATGGAGAAGGTGCAAAAAGAGTATAAAAGCGTAGAACAGAGAATAGATGGGTGCATTTGTTGAGTGTGATTCATGCGGGTAGAAGTATGTTGTGTGCAGGAGTTGAAGTGCACAAAAGAGGTGTGGTGCATAGAATGGAAAGAAGACACAGAGCATAAAGCACAGAATAAGTAAGGAACATAAATTCATATATGAGAGAAGAACAGAAAGCGCAACAGACGCAAGGAGAGAGACACTGAGGCCGGCATAATAGATAAGTGTAGTAGAACATTGATGAGACTAGTAAGCCATAGATAACTGTTGTATCAATGTGATAAATTCAAGAAATAAAAGATTTATTTTTCAGGGTGGTAGGGAGGTTCTAGGGAGGACTTTTGTCCTCAGAGTTTCAAGTGGGTGCTTGAACACAGGGAGTTGTATCTTCCATCTGGTTACATCCAGAAGAACTAGGGTGGCAGGGTGGTGCAAGGGAGAACTATTGTTCTCTATTATACTAGTTGGTGCTTGTGTGGCTGGAAGTTGGTGCTAGAACACTTAGGGAGATGGTTCTTCCTTCTAGTGGGTGATATAGAAACCAGGGAGTTGGTGCTTGCTTCTAGTGGGTGCTAGAGAAACCAAAGAGTTGGTGCTCTTAGCAAGTTGTATCTTGCAAAGGAGAGGCGGTAGCCTCGCAATGAGTTGGTGCTTATAAGAATGATAATGTACAGAAAATAAAGATTACTTATCATATCAAGAAGAAGAGGTTTTTCTCTTTATGGGTTTCCTCAGAAAATAGTTGTCTCTGTATATTTCATGTGTGTGATTGATGTTGACTATTCTAATTCTTACCTCCATGCATTATTTTGATTGTCATCAAGTTATTTGAAAAGAATTTAAAATAAGCATAATTGTTTAAGCACAGTAACAACTGATTCACCCCCCCTCTCAGTTGTCCAACAAGCACATTAAAACAAAACTCAACAATATCTACATTCTGTTATTCCATTCGGATTGTATTTTATTTTTAGAACATATATCGTGGAAAGTCCAACTACTTTTAGTTGAGACAATTTTGTATAAGTAGATAGATTTTATATGTATTAGAGGTTTCTTCTAGCCTAATTTAAAAGAGAAAACTTTTTGAATATCAATACAAGTGCAAATAGAGATTCTAGGTTTCGTTCAATTTGAGTTATGTGTTTCCTCTGTGTTTCCATCTCTCTAAATTTCTTTCTGTATTTCTTGCAGAGTGAATGATTACAGTTTAGTACTACATATATTGTGATCATAATATATCAGAAGTTCATTCAATAACAACTTTTCCTCTGTTATTACAGTGAGTAAAACAAGACCTGTGACCTATATGAATTATTACATTCTTTATCTCCCTTCAAGGGTGCATCTTCTACTTTTATTCTACTACAAACAAGGTGAGACTTATTTGTTATTGATACCTGCATTTGTTTTAACAATTTTGTAAATCATTTCTACATCATTTGACATTATAATTGTGACTCAGATAATGATATACAACCTCTGTATTGTCTTATTATGAATTTCATTTAAAGATTATTTCTCAGAAAAATGAAGGTAGAAAAAAACACTCATATAAACATTTCATTTAAAACCTTAGATGCTTGACATTATTCTTTGAGCCTTAGAATCAGTCTCAGGAACAACATCCTTTTGGCGGCGTTGTCGGGGACGGAGAAACAAAAACATTTTTCCCTTGGGAGAACGACAAAGTTAAATTTTGGCATTTGATTGTGAACAAAGATTGAATACGTGAAAAATGTTCATTTTATATTTCACTTGGTGACTCCATTGTAGGAAAAGCTAGCATTCAGTCAAAATAATACCAGGAAAAACACAGACGAAAAGTTGACTACGCCAGTTTTGGATCCCGAAAATTTATTGAAACCAAAGGGATATCTCAGACAAACTTCTGCATCAACAGGTAAGATCTATCAACCTAGAGTTACACAAGTTAATGTTAAGATTCCCACTGAAGAACTAAGTCTTAAAGAAAAATATAAACAAGTTCATTATGCAGAAGAATCAACAAGTAAGTTTGAAATTAAACTAGAAACTCCAGAAGTAATTATTCCTAAATTAAAATTTGAGATTGATCAAACCATCCCTATTTCATTAGTAGATAGTTTTACCAACGATAAAAAAAAATTCATTTCAATCCCAAATTTCATTTGTACACAGCCAATAGTTTCTCTTCCTGAAGTAAAAGTTTATGTTCTCGAAAACCCTGAAGATTAATTTTTATACTTAGATTCATCCCCTGTCACTTCTCCTATCTATACTTCTTGTAAATCTGAGAAACCGAGCTCAAGTTTTCTTCTTCCCCCTGATCTATATCTTCCATATCCTCACAATAATTTCCTTGAACTTCGTTTACACCATCCCGAAGTAGTCAAAATTTCAACAGACCGGTCTTTTGAAGTTTTTTATAATCTCTTGTTCAGTCCTCGAATTCCATCTACTAGACTTCCAATGGATGGTTTTGGATGTGCCAGAGGTGCATGGGTTGGTGGAAAAGATAATATACCCATGCAATCCCCTAGGATATTTTCCAAGGTCGTTGCTAGATACACTTGTTTAGTTATTCCTTCTATCTTATATGATTTACCTGAAAATTACATGAAGAGCCTCCCTAAATTTACGATTGAAGGGGATTTAATAACAACTGAACATATAGCCTTTTTCGATCAATTTGGTGATATTCTTGGTTTTGTGCACGAGGATGTTTACACGAGATTGTTAGTACAAAATTTTGAAGGACATGTAAGAACTTGGTTCATAGGATTTCCAGTAGGTTCTATACCATCATATAATGATCTGGAAACTTCCTTCATAAGGAAATGGGGTGAGAAAAAAGATCATCTTTATTACTTAACCATATTCGGATCCTTGAGAAATAAAACATCTAAATCAATCCTACATTTTATTCAAATATTTAATAAGCTTGATCACAAAATCCTGACTAAAGTTAAACCTTCTCAACCAGTTGTAAAAGTCACTTTTGTAGGGGCTTTTGATTATGATTTCGCTCTACTTTTGAGAGAAAGAAGATCCATTACTTTAGCAGGCATGCAAGATGATGCTATAGAGATTTAATTTAATATGATGGCATCCAAGAAGTTAAAAACTAAAGTTGATATGGGAACAAAAGAACCCAGGCATTTTAATGAACATGGAGGGTCCTCTGGATCTGGAAAACCTGCAGAGGAAAAAATGGATGAGATGGAAAAAATTATTAAATATTTATCAAACAAAATTTCCAGGATGGAAATGGAAAAAAAAACCCTGATCCATATGTTAGAATTCAATTCAGGAGAAATACTAATCTCAAGATAAAACGAAGGAAAACAAAAATTGAGGATCAAAAGATTCAAACTCCTTTTAAAACTGAGAATCTCATACAGGGAGATGAGGTCCAAGATTATGATGATTTAGATGAAGATATAAACAACCTTAGTGATGACGATCTTGAGCCCCACCTAACCAAACATGATTATGAGAAATCTTTGGATCTGGAATCTTTATTTAATGAGGAAGAAAATATCAACAATTTGGGAGACTCTACATATAAAGGTATCGATGATTCAATAATGGTCAAGCTTCAACATAAATATGATTTGAGGCCAAGAGAAAAGAATTCAATAAATACTCCACCAAAAAAGATTTTTTCACGAAACAAATCAAATGAGGAAGCAATTGCAAAACCATCAAATGAAACGCAAGCTACTCAAGCAAAGAAGGTTGAAGCGAAATCTGTATAGACTAAGAAGCCATAAAATACATAAGCTGAAGTTCAAACCAGGGAAATTGAAAAACAAATTGGGACTTTCAATTTAGAGAACGAACTTAATAAAATTAAAATTCCAATGCCTCTAGTTGAACTTGCTAGAAAACCGATCTATAAAAAAAAAATCGCTAAAGCAAAAACAATTTTTGATGCTGAATGTCAAGTTGATGTTATCAATTTGCAGGATGAAAAACCTACAATCATGTTTGGACCACACATCGAAAATAGTAAATATTATGTTGCTCCTTTCTATATTACATTGACTGTGCATGATCATTTACTACACAATTGTATGTTAGATTCAAGAGATTTTCATAACTTGATGCCTAAGATTATCATGGAGAAATTGGGCCTTCAAATTACCAGACCTTACCAAGATCTATACTCTTTTGATTCTAGAAAGGTTAAGTGTTTGGGTATGACTAAATATTTAGTTGTAAATCTTTCTCAGTTTCCTATGAAAAGTATTCTTATGGATGTGTTTGTTGTTGACGTTCCTACCAAGTGTGACATGCTTCTATCTAGATCTTGGTGTGCCAATTTAGGAGGATCGATTCAGCTAGACATGACATTTTCTACAATTCCAATTTTTGGTGGACAGTTTACTCGATTGTACAGAGAAACTAGACTGGCTCATAGTCTAAGTGACCCTCAAAACCCTAATAACTAGCCAATCTATGTTGTTGATAAAGATCTAGGAAATTGTATATTATCCATAGATGATGATTTTGAAGAATGTATAGAAGAAGAAAATCAAAAAATAGAATTTTCAAAGAAAAATATGAATGTTAGAGAAGGGATGTGGAAAATGTTCTTTGATGGTGCTTCATCTTGCGAAGGAGTAGGAGCTAGAGTTTTATTTGTGGCACTAGGTGATGAGTATGTTATTCCTTTCTCTTATAGATTACAATGGGATGTTGATTATACTAATAATGTGTGTGAATATGAATCTTTAGTTTTAGGATTAGAAGCTACAAGAAAACTAAAAATCAAACATTTGATAGTTTATGGTGATGTTGAGCTAATTGTAAAACAAATAAAACAACATTCCCAAGCTAAGCATCTGAGATTAAGGTCATATAGAAATTGTGTCTGGGATTATATAAAGAATTTTTTCTTGTCTTTTAACATACACTCTATTCCCATAATGAAAAATCAACCAGATGACTCTTTAGCCAAAGATTTTGCGAATTTCATATCACCTACTATTTTGAAGCTGAAGTATCATATTGAGATGAGACATAAACCTTCGATTCCAAAAAATGCTCAACACTGGAAAGTATTTGAAGATGGTGAACAAATAAAACAGCTTCTAGAAATGGTAGATGAGTTTTTTGAGACCCACATTGATCAAGAAAATCAGAATGATCTTGCCTGGATTATGCAGGAAGGAGAAAAACCATAAAGGTTCTAAGATAAAATTGCAAATCACCACATTCTCTTACTTAAAAACAATCAAATTTCGAGAGGTATGATCCCTCTAGAAATATTGTTTGACCAAGATGATATAGCTTTAAAGTCTACTTTGCGACCTCAACCTGAAGAAGTTGAAGATTGTAATGTAGGAACTAATGAAAATCCCAAGATGCTCAAAATATCAAAATATCTTCCAGCACAAATAAAGAGTAAATATGTTGAGTTACTTCAAAAATATAAAGATGTTTTTGCATGGCCTTATGAAGATCTAAAAACCTATGATACTTCTGTTATTGAGCACAAGATTCCCTTAAAGCATGGTATTAAGCCTTTCAAGCAAAAGCTTAGACAGATAAACCCAATTCTTCTACCAATAATAGAAAAGGAGGTTAAAAAACTCATTGATGAAAAAATTGTTGTTCCTCTCATATACTCTGAATGGGTGGACAATTTGGTCCCTGTTAGGAAAAAGAATGGAGAAATAAGACTCTATGTTGATTTTAGGAACCTAAATCGGTCTTCTCTTAAAGATAAATACCCACTCCAAAACATGGACCATGTTTTAGATAAGGTAGTAGGGGCTAACATAATTTCTATGATCAATGGTTTCTCAGGATATAATCATATTTTTGTTCATGAATATTATAGTGAAAAGACTACATTTACTAGTCTATGGGGAGCTTTTATATATGATAAAATTATTTTTGTATTAATGAACGCAGGGGAAAATTTCCAGAGAGCAATAGATATCACATTCGTCGATGAGAGCGATACGTTTGTTGTTATTTATCTGGACGATCTGACAGTTTTTTACAATTCTGATGTAGAACATTTGGTTTAGACAAAATTTTGACAAATGCAGAAAATTTGGTTTGTCTCTTGACCCAAAAAAATCACACTTTTCCATGCAATAAGGTAAACTTTTAGGTCATATAGTTTCAAAGGATGGAATTAAGGTTTATCCTAAACAATTTGAGGCTATTGATTTGATTAATATTCCTAGAAATAGAAAAGAGATTCAATATTTTTGGGGGAAGATCAATTTTTTGAAGATATTTATTCCTAACTTTGATGAAATACTCAAATTGATTACAGATATGCTAAAAAAGGACAGCGAAGAAAAATGGACTGCAGAAGCCAAAGCATACTTTGAACGTGTTAAGAAATCCATAGGAGAAGCACCAGTATTGGTAAATCTTGACTATACCAAATAATTCTTAACCTTCTCCTTTTCTTATGAACATACTGTTGCAGCAGTGCTCCTTCAGAAAAATGAAGAAGGATTCGAACAACCAATAGCCTTTTTTAGCAAAATCCTCAGAGATCCAGAGCTAAGATATGATATTCTCGAAAAACAAGCTTATGCGATGGTGAAGGCCCTCAAGTCTTTCCGAACATATGTCTTGCACTCCAAAATAATTGCTTATGTACCAACCAATGAAATTAAAGATATCTTGGTTCAACCAGATAGTGATTGAAGAAGAGGTAGATGGTTGGCTAAAATTCAAGAGTTTGATTTAGATGTTAAACCAACCAAACTAGTGAAAGGTCAAGGTTTGGAAAGGTTGTTAGCCGAATCAAATTTCAGAGTGCTAGGAATAAATAACTTTGATTCACATGATTCTCTTCTAGATATAGATGACATTGATGATCAAGCACCTATAATTCAGATTGAAGAAAATTTTTCCTCCTCATCTTGGTATAGTGATATTGTTACATATCTCCTTACTCTCCAATGCCCAAATGAAATGACTCCTTCAAAAGTAAGAACTTTAAGGCTACATGCATTAAATATTGCATTATTGATGGAAAGTTATACTGGAAATACCCTTTGGGTTTCCTGTTATGTTGCTTGATAGAATCTGAAACAGAAGGCATCATTAATGAATTTCATGAAGGAATATGTGGAGGTCATCATGCCTGGAGAGAAACAACTTACAAAATTCTAAGGGCAGAATATTATTGGAAGAAATTATTCATTGATGTAAATGCAAGGGCCAGAGCTTGTAATTCATGCCAATTATTCGTTGGTAAAAAAAATCATCTTGCCTTACCGTTAATTCTAGTAAAAGATGAAGCTCCTTTCCAACAATGGGGCCTAGAATTCATTGGAGAAATTCATCCACAATCAAGTGCTCAACACATATGGATTCTGGCTGCTACTGATTATTTTATGAAATGGGTTGAATCCATTCCAACTCAGAATGCTATTGATTCAGTAGTGATAAACGTTTTGGAAGAAAACATCCTACCAAGATTTGGTTGTCCTAGGAAAATAGTTACTGATGATGCTTAGGATTTTAAATCTATTGCAATGATCAATTTCTGTCAGAAATACAATATTATTTTAGGTCATTCTACAACCTATTATCCTCAGAGAAATGGGTTGGCTGAATCATCTAACAAGAGTTTGATGAATATAATCAAGAAAGTTTTGACATAAAACAAAAAAAATTGGCATATACACTTAAAATACGCCTTATGGGAAAACCAAATTGGCACCAAGAAATCTATAGGTATGTCTCCATTCCAATTAGTTTATGGTACTGATGTTATTCTTCCTATTAATATTTCTCTTCCTATGATGAAATTCTAGCAGGATGCAAATGAACAACCAAATGATGTTACGAGAAGAATAAATCAAATCATCGAAGTACAACAAAACAGAGTAGAAGTGGATGATAAGCTCCAAAAATAACAGGATAACATGAAATCCCTTTTTGATAAGAAAGCTAAATACAGGGAGTTTATTCCTGGCGATTTAGTTTTGAAATGGGAAGCTAGAAAGGAATATGAAGGGAAGCATGGGAAATTTGATCATCTCTGGTTCATACTCTTCAAAATTGCAGTCGTTGATGGGAAAAAAATCATTCTCGCTTGAAAACCTTAATGGAGAGATTCTTGACATTCCTATCAATGGGCGTTATTTAAAACATTTCATGCAGTAGTCACTTTTTAGATTTTCATTGTATATATACCAGACTAGATTGACATTGACATTTTAATTTTCAATTTTTTTTTTCTTTTTGTAAATTACCTGAGTCATTTGATCATTTGTTGTAAATATTTTCAATAAATTTATGATTGCTTGACATCTTTAAAAAGAAAAAGAAAAATAATTTGTATCACATATCATCTCTATTCTACAGGATTATATGATATTTTGTATTTCATTCCTTTTCATAATAGATCTTGTTGAATAGAAGATGGGGCTAAATAAAAACTCAACACTCATCTTCCAAGCATTTGATTTCTCCAAAAAATAGGTGATAAAGAAATAATTTTCCTTACTGAAAATTCAAAAGGAAAATAAGGTATGAGTTCCTACTCTTCTTATAGTTCGAATAATTTTTTTATTTTTTTAAATGAGTGTGAAGGAATTTTTTCTCATGATGATATTATCCCTTGACCAAAAAATTGGAGATGTATAAAATTATAACTTGAAGTGTCATGCTGAAAATTTCTAAAAGACATCTCTAAGATTAAAAAATAAAAATAATAAAAAATAAACTCGAAAGAAATCTGAACGTAATACACAAACTTGTGTGAGATTAGCACATTTCTGATTTAGATCCTTTGAATCCTTGATTTGGTTATTTTCACATCTCCCCGGGTTCTTTCCACCCCATATTTTCTTTCTCCTTCTCATCCTTTTAGTTTTCATAGGAATAAAGAGACTTACCTTGACTCTGAAAACTCAAAAGCATATTTTCAAAACAAGATTAGGAGAAAATCTTTGTGTTCCTTTGATTTTTATTGAAAAAGTATGTCTAAGCTAATTTTAATAATTTTAGCTCTGATACCAGATCCTAAACTGACAAATTCTCTCAAGGTTTATCCATGAAATGATTAAAAATTCCCCAAATTTTCTCCTATAGGCGAAGGTGTACTGAAAATTGGAAGAGTTAGTCTCAGAGTATTCATAAAATTGTTGACAGACCTTCTTTTCATTTAAAAAGATTTTAAACGGATATCACCCCTTGTATGTTAGATACAAATTGATTGTCCCCACTTCAAAGTGTTAAAATATAAGATAGATGGTGAAAAGAAATCCATAATTTGATTGCCCCCATCTTATCCAAAAGAGATGATGAAAGGAAATTCGTATATTGATTTCCCTCATCTCAGTGAAATGCAAATTTTGTTAATGGAAGTGGTGAAAGGAAATTCAATGGGAAAAGTAGATAACTTCACTGGAGTGTTGAACAGGCTCACTGGAAGTGAAGCAATATCTATGATATATGTAAGGTTTTCATACATATCTATATATCATACTCTATTATCTAGTTCTCTTTCCGATGATATTTAGATCCTGAACCAACTAGGGATTCCCTAAATAAATATGTTACATCTGCTTAACCTTGAAGAAAAGAAAGTTGGTCAAAGCCTCATATTTTAGTTAAAATTATTTTGATTATGTTAAACAATTCTGAAATCAATTTTAAGAAAAGGAAATTTTTAGTAGCCTAACTTGAGATCAATCATTAAGTATGTTTTGAAGGTTTTTGAGATTTGGATAAGTTCATTTTTCTATGTATGATTAATTCTTAAATAAAACAAGAAAATGTTTTTCAAAAAGTAATAATGACTCCATTTACCCAATAAAGGCACTTGGTCTATTGTTCTTTCACGCCTCACAGGGAGCCACAATCCCCAGATGGAGCGTATGTTAGAACACATATAATTTTGAGCTCTTGAACTTTAGATTTTGCCTCTTAGAAATAATTTTTTTATCCAAAAAAGAAAAACAAAAATTAGAGAATTGAATTTTAATTTAAAATAAATCCTTGGTTGTTATTTATCAATAAGGAGCTTACAATATCTATCTTTGATGAGTTACTCTAATTTGATCGAACGGTTCTAATGATCTCTGAATTTTAAAAGCTGCCACTAGTACAAAAGAAGATGTTCTCCTTTGAATTGAATGACAAGATTGAACCTTCGAGATTCATGGTAGCATTCATGGTCAGTGGTATCCCAAAATGGACCCATACTCATTCAAAGAAGAGCTTCGCAGTATCTACCACTATGATGCTCTTCTTGCAGGTTGTGAGAATGGCCATCTTCGAAAATTGATCAACCACCACAAATACACAATCATTTCCTTGCTTGGTGGATGGAAGGCCATACATGTAATCCATCAAGAAGGATTGCCAAGGCCTCTCAGGAGTAGGAAGAGGGGTGTATAAGCCTTGCTTCTTGATGGTTGGCTTGGCAATGGCATAGACAGTGCAAGATATGATATACTTGTTGACTTCATGTCGAATTTTTGGCCAATAAAAACGTTTTTGTAGAACGACCAAAGTTTTCTCCACCCCAAAATGTCCTTCCATCCGACTGTAGTAAGCCTTCCAAATCAGCTTTGCACACTCACTTGCAGGAACACAGAGGTGAACCAGATGACATAAATATCCATCCTGAATGTGAAAATTGGTGACATTCATGCATGTACCCAAGATATGATAGGTGGTGGCGAAGTCAATATCTCACTGATAAAGTTGGGGCCACTCAGATGCCTCATGCCCACGGGAATGGAGCATGTTGGTGAGTGCAGTAACGGGAGGTCGACTGAGGTAGTCAATGACACGATTTTTGTTCCATGTATTATAATTGATGTTTAATGGAACTACTGCAGGTATGTGGACCACTTTTGATGGTGGTCATTCTGCAACTTCCCATGTGTCTATATGAACTGAAGAGGCTTTTGATCACTGTGGATTATTGTCTCCTTTCCCAGAATGTAATATTTCCATTAACAACAGGATTGCACAATGGAATACATTTCCTTGTCATAGGTGGGTTATTTATGGACGGTATCTGAGAATGTCTCACTATGGTATTCTACTAGATGATCGTGTTAAGTGAGAACTGCACCTACATCATAGTCAAATGCATCAATCTCAATCTCGAATGGTTGTTGAAGATTGGGTAAGGAGAGTACTGGAGCTGAGCACAAGCAATGCTTCGGATCATCAAATGATCGTCGTTTTTCCTTCCCCCGTGCGAACGTTTCCTTGCCACCGCCCTTGGTCACTTGGCTAAGGGCCCATGCAATATGGGAGAATCCCAACACAAATCGTCGATAGAATTTAGCAAGGCCCAAGAAGATATGAAGATCGGTTAATGTGGTTGGATTTAATGGGCAGTCACAGATGACTTGGATATTAGTTGGATCCACATGTACCCCTTGCTCATCAACAATGTAGCAAAAGTATTGGACCTTGTTCATGCCAAAGGAGCATTTTTCCAAGTTGGAATATAACTTGTGATGTTGCAGAGTGCTCAAAACCTATTGAATATGTTGCATGTGCTCCTCCCAAGTTCTATTGAAGATGAGGATGTCATCCAGATATACCACCACAAAAGAGTTGGTGAAGGGTCTCAATACATCATCCATCAACCTCATGAAAGTTGTTGGTGCATTTGTTAAGCTAGAGGGCATGACCATCCATTCGAACATACCTTATTTAGATTTGAAATTTGTCTTCCATACATCATTTGCTTCGATGGGAACCTGGTGGTAGCCAGCCTTTAGGTCAATCTTGTTAAATAAATTTTCCCCCTTGAGTTGGTCAAGAAGGTCATCATTTCAAGGAATTGGGTACTGGTTCTCGACTGTGATTTTGTTTAATGCTCTGTAATCAATGTAGACACATCAGGTCCTATCTTTCTTCTGCAACAATACAATCGGGCTTCCTCAAGGGGGAGGAGTTGGGTCTGATGTGCCCCTTTTGAAGCAACTCTTAGATCTGATGCTTGATTTCGTCATTTTCCATCAGCGAGCGATGATAGACTGTTCCATTAGGCAAAGGTGCATCGAGGGTTATATCAATTGGATGCTTGACTTGGAAGCACATTGGTACCCTGGTGGGTGAGGAGAAGATGTCTTTGTACTCTTCCAAAATCTTGTCCACTTTCTTTTGCTGGAAAGAGAGGATTTGTGTATCCATTTTCTTTTGTTGCAAAGAGAGTCTATGTGTAGAGGTCACATATGTGGTGGAGACCTTCTTCTTACTGTGAACACAGATCACAAAGAAGATGAAATTTCTGATCTATGAATTGAACTTAATTCATTGCTTATCAGAGATTAAAGAAATAGCGGTAGATGGCGCTACCTCTGGTATCCTGTACAATTTTCTACCCAAAGTAATAATAACATTGCGGGGTCTAGACTCATACACAACATGTCCCTTCCACAAACATGGTTGGCCTAAAAGAACATCACAAAATTCAAGGGGAGAAATATCACACAATACCTCGTCTTTGAAGGGCTTGATGTCATGGGGAAGATGACATTGTTGGCTGACGTGGAGATCTCTTCCTTGGAGAAGCCAACTGATGGTGTAGGGATGCAGGTGAGGTGTCATCAACAATTCCAACCACTTGATGGCCTTTGCTAATATTAGGTTCTTATGACTTTCTCTATTGACATTGAAATGATGCGGAGCCCCCTTTACCCACATCTGTGAATGAAAGAGGTGTTCCCCTTCCTCTGGTTCTTTTGGTTCACTTGGTTGGAATTTGGTGGTAATGATAGTGGCGCTAGGTTCAACATCAATAATCCACTTCCCTCCTTCTATATTTGATTTAGAGTTAGAATTTGACTCTGACTCGGAAACTTTTAGCTCGGACGCTACTGACTTCTTATAGTGACATTCTTCAGTGCTGTGCCAAGGGATTTTATGGTATTCACACCACTTTCCCATGTCCTTCTTCGACTTATCATTAACCTTATTGGGTTGTGGCTTGGACTGGTTGTATTGAGAGTGGCTATCTTTTCTCTATCCCTTGTTTTGTGGGTTGGGGACTCCTTTTCCCTGCTTCAGCTATGAGGAGTTTGCAAATCCAAACTCTCGCCTCTTCTGCTTGATCTTGACAACATATCTATAAGTATCACTTAATGATGCAATGTCTAGAAAATCCATTTATGTTTGAATGTATCTATGTAGACAGCCGCAATATTTGAGCACCAAATGTCGTTCAGAGTCTTTGATACCTAATTTGGTGCACAGGGTATGGAAAATATTGGTGAAATATGGTGTTGTCTGGTCCCTTTCCTGACGCAACGTGGTCCATCTTGTGTATTGGTCCTCATAGCTTCCAACATGGTAGTAATGTTCTTTAATGGCATCCTTGAAGGAAACCCATGTGAGGGTGACCACAAATATTTCATATTCCTTTGAGGCCCTTTTCCTAGAGTAAGTATCCCACTAGTCCTTAACATTGGGGATGGATTTGAGGAGTGCAAAAGTAATCTGTTCCCTATCAGAAAAATTGTGGACCGAGAAATACCCTTTGAGCAGATTCAACCATTTATCTACCGCATATGCATCTATCAATCCTTTAAATAATGGAATATAAAAATATACTTGTACCTTGAAGGGGGTTGCATGGCCACTTGATGAAGATGTGTCTCTTGTGGGCAGTCTCCAAAGTATCTATGTAAATTTGTCCATCATTTCATTCCTTTGTCGCACAAGGGTTTCCTTGAGAAACAATTTAAAAGGATCTTCTACTCCATCATCTTTCTTCTCGTCCCCCATGAGTTTTTTTCAGGCTCGGTGTGGCCGATCTTGCAAAGGATCGACTGGTTCGAGTCCCAAATTCTTGTACCCAGATCTTGTCGGGGACATGCACAAAGAAAAATAGACGAAGAGTAGATCGCTCTAATACCACTTATATGGATTTATGAGCGGAATGAAATGAATAACAAATTGAATACAATAACACATTTATATAGAGAACAACAAAAGATATCCAGTGAACAATAACTTCTATTGAATAAAGAAAATAGGTTGAAACTGTAAAATTGCATAACTGAAAACAACTTGCTCAAATGGTGGTAGCTATCTCTGAGAAGAGATGTGGTTGTTACGCACATTCATCTGATAAGAATAATTACAATGCAGCTCCATAGGAAATTTTAACATTACTCATGAATTGCAAAAGCCTAGACATCCAAAAACCTACCCCTAGGAGATGAAACACCAAAATTTATGTGGGGCCCGATGGGTAAGTTGGTACCTCAACTTCTCGGGGTCGTAAATTTTGCATACAACCTATGTTTTAGGCATGTGATAGCTTGTTGGAAATGTGTTTTAGAGAAATACACATTATGCCTTCAAGCTTTGAATTTGTCTATAGTTTTACTATGGCAAGCCAAAAAAACATGTTTAGGGCCCCAAAATGACTCTGTAAGTACAAACAGATGTATTGACATGAAAAATTCCAAAATAATCCTATTGCAATAGGTGGGTGGCCACCAATATCCACATAGATGTTGTGTAGGGCTTCAAAATAGCCTCGGAAGTGCAGAACCCGCAATTACAAAGAAATGTCATCATTACAAAGAAACATGTTGAACTAAAAACTTGCAAGAGGAGCTAGTTGGAATAGGTGGGTGGCCACCGATATCCACCTGGCTCAATATGAGAGAGCCATTTTTTTATTTAATGGGATTGGTTCCCTAGTAGAGAAGTTCTTTGAGGGGTTGATGGAGTTTTTGTAGTATCGAATTTCTCTACTTAGCGACAATATTCATGAGGTATCTTATGTTAGTACCTTGTCAGACAATGAGTTGAGCGAAGGATGCTTCACATCTTCCTGGATAGTTTGGGACCCTATTGACTTTACCACTTACAAGAAGATCTGAGAGAGGTTGACATGGAGGGACTTTGTGGATGTTGTGTTGGGAGATATGGAGGAGTGTATGACTTGTCAGTAGAGCAACTCAGGGAACACTCATCTAGCAGCGTTGATGTAGTCTTTTCCCATTTCTGAGTGAGAGTGGGAGAACATGTTGATAGATTGCATCACAAGGTTACTGAGGCTGCAAGGCGTAGATAGTATGTGTGCAACGATTGACCAGTTATCATAATCCACAAACTTCCTGGTGATTTCTTCATAGTATGGGGAAGCACAGGGGATAAAGATATCTCAGGGGGAGATATTTAGAGTCCATGAGCGGTCGAGAGTCATTTCCAGTGATTGGGACAACATGTTTCATAATGAATGTTGGAAGGAGCTACTCATATTAACAAGCACGGGTTTGACTCCTAGTATTAGTTTTTACCCTCAAACAGATGGTCAAGCAAAGATGGTGAACCAACAGGATGAGACGTATCTGCATGACTATGTGAGGTCATGGATAGAGTTTTTACATTTATGTGATCATTTCTATGACACCACTCGTGATAGTTTACAAACCATCCAAGATCAGCAGAGGAGGTATGCAAATAGGCATAGGGTGGAACACATTTTTGAGATTGGAGACATGGTTTTATTGAGGGTGAAACTACATAGACCATTTCCATTGAGGAGAGGTGATGTTGAGAGGATGAGGACGCACCTCTATGGTCCCTATAGGGTTACCCGAAGAGTTGGAGAGGTAGCTTATGAGCTAGAATTGCTAGAGGGTAGCCATATTTGCAATGTTTTCCATGTGTCATGCCTCAAGAAGGCATGGGGACCACATGTTACCACTTCCATCGAGTTACCACCACGATATGAGAGGGGACAAATGATACTGACTCCCGATGATGTTTTAGATGTCCGAGGAAGGAGATTGAGGAACAGAGTGATCAGGGAATATCATATTAGGTGGATGGATTGGCTGATAGGGGATGCCACGTGGGAGATTGAGCAAATTTTGCATCATCTTGGTTTGTGGTTGCTTGAGGGAAAGAAATTTTGGGAAGGGAGGACTATGATATCCCTTCCCAAGTGATCACTCCAGATGGATGGTGTAGTAACCTATCTAACTCTCGTAGGCTATAGAAAATAAAGAAAAGGGGGTCAAGGTGATTATTTGATGTCACTTGGTTAGAAAATGTTATATTTCTAAAGTGACATTGAATAATTAATTAAAAAGGTGTTTTAAGTGACTTGAGTTGATAAAGTCACTTTACTTTATTAAGAGGGTAAAAAGGGTCTGAAAAGGGTCAACAAGGAAATTAAAGAAGAATGAGGGCACCCTCTCTCATTATGAATTGTTAATTTCTTAAAAAAACAAATTTGAGAGAGCCCTTGTGGATTTGGTGCTTGGGATGAAAAACCCGAGAGAAAGATTGGGTTCGGTGGTGAGACTATCCACCCTAGTTGAATGTGTAGAAAAGATCATTCATATATTTCATTGTGTTTCGTCGTAGCCGAGTTTCCATTAATTAGCAATTGARTTTTCTTTGGAGAAGTCGTTTTTGCTTTCATAGGGCCATACTTACCATAGAAGGCCAAGTTTTCAGTAGTGGGACTAATTTCTTTGGTTGGGGGTGAGTTATTTCCATGTTGGCCCAATTTCTCTTGTAGCTAGGTCAATATCTAGTGTTAAGGGGTTGATTTTGCTTATGCAGGCCAATTTCATGAACATGAGGGTCAAAGCTGCTTGGTGGATGCATTATTTGTTGAAGGGGGTCAAGTTACCATACTGTTTGGATCAAGTCTCAAGTGTTGATATTGAGGTAACTGTGATGGTCGAGTTCCATTCTTGTTGGGACCAAATTTCTTGTTTGATGGGTCATATTCATTCCCTTGAGACTGATTTTGGCTTTGGGGAGTCTTTTTTCTTCATAGAGGTCAAGTTCCCATCTTGTTGGGCGAGTTTATTAGTAGAGGGGGGCAATTTTGAGTGTGTTGGATGAAATACTACCTTGCTAGATAGAGTTCCTTTGGTGTAGTTTAAGTTTGTTACTATTGGTGCCATATGTCTCTTGTGGGGTCGTGTATACTTAGAGAAATGGCTCAAGAATTCATTAGAGATCGTAACCCTGCTTGGAGAGTCCATTTTGTACATCCTACAATAGTTTGAAGGGGTGTTCCATTGTCCCCTCTAATGTCCTCAGCAAATCGAGTCACATATTGGCTGGTTCGTGGGTTTTGGAAGAAGTTAAGGCGACACATGTAATCATTTCCCAAGAAGATAACTACAAGTCAGATAAATCTATATGTATTAGATCTGTTATGTTTTTTGTAGATTACTGTTATAGTAGATTTAAATTGTTTAGCTAATTTCCATTGTATGCAACCTTTCTCTTCCTTAATAAATGCAAATAATCTTTGTTGTGTGAGAAAATTAAATATATATGCAAATTTTGGGTACCACACCTCTTGATTAGTGTGGGAATAAAAAAGGCACCAAACACAAACTCTAAACAACAACAAAAAATTAATTATTATAGTGGAAATACACCTACAAACTAAGTGTTTGACGAAAGTCGGCACCCAGAAAATAGTTGTTAATTGCTACAACAAGAAGGAATATTTGTACCAACAGTAGGAGGGATTGTCAAAGGTCCTAAACTACATCAACAGATTGGTGAGGGACATTACAAATGACATTAGGTTTTGCAATATATTTTCTTTCAATGATGCACTAACATTGATGGCTTGGTGAATATGCTATGCTCACAATAGTAGTTCTAGGTACCATCATTGGAGATTTCTACATCTCAAAGCTATAATGAGCATGGGGTCCACCCTACCTACCAAGATCAATAACTTGAAGATCCTCCACTAGCTAGTTTTGAGCATGAATTCCTTTAGTAGTAATATCTCAAGAGCATCATGGGTATTAAGGCACTGACTGTATTGGATTTGAATCACAACAAAATCAAGCACTTGATGTTGTTGCAAATAAGGGAAAGACTTTGTCACGACGATGCAACATAATGACATGGTGGAGAGGCCTTAGGTGGTTGTCTAACACATCTAAATGGCTCTCAACCCTCTAACCATCACATTAATACATATTCTTCTATAAGGGAAAAAACCTTACAACACAATTAATATATACGATTGTCAACAACTTTAGTTTTACCCTTTCTATTCCCAATTTTAATAATATTAAAAATTAATAAACGATTCACCATTTCTAATTTTTTTAACAGAAAAAAGGCAAGTTTTTGTGATAGAGGACTTAAGGGACTTTTTGGTAGAATCAACATTACCTTTTACCATTTAATGAATTGTCATCTATAGAAGTAACTCTCTATAAAATTTGTTATTTATTTAATTGTTTTTTCTAAATTTTATTAATTTGTTATTTTTAAGCGATGACCATGACTAGCCAACATAAAAGACATACCGAAGGAAGCGAGATAAAAAGGGGTTAGAATTTGTTGCTGTCAAAGCCATATCTATTAATCATCATTCTTGCTGAATTCTCCATATTTTATTGTGTTTAAGGACACGAATGACTCACAAATACATGAAATACATGTTTTGACCATGTCCTTGGAAAACTCTCGACATTTTGATTGAAAAAAAAAAGCATCAAAAGACTTGAATATTCATACCAAAATTTGGAAGTTTTGTAGGTTTTGGTGTTTTGCATGTGGGAAGTATAGAAACTATAGGCTAAATCTATGTCTATTTAGTTCTAATTTGAGGCTTGATCCAATATCATGGAAGGTTTCTTCCATCTTCTTTGATATCAGTTCAATGGAAACAAAAAATCCTTACTCATCTTTGGAAAATTCTAGCTTGGTTTTCGATCGACAATAATTTAATTTTTGTTTGAGTGTTGTGATTCAAAAAATTTCGAGCTTTATGAAATTGGCACCTTTTGACAGATTTCAGTAAATTTAAGACTTATTTCAATCAACTCGTACCTTTTGACTTTAGTAAATTCAAGGCTTATTTCAATCAGCTCAATTTTAAATTTGCAGGCATTTCCACCAAACCCCATGGCATAATGCTATGGTGGAGATACTTCAAATGGTTCTCTAACACACCTAAATGGCCCTTAACCCTCTAACCATCGCATCAAGACATATGCATTTATAAGAGAAAACCTTGTGACATAATTATTGTATTTATTAAATAATCATTATTTAAATATTAAATTAAATTTAAAAAAATAAACTTAATTATTTGATTTTATCATATTTTTAACTATATAATTTTAAAATAAAATTTTTAAATTTATTTTGATTTTCATGGATTAACAAGTTATAAAATATTATTGATATTATAAATGTTTTGAAAATGAAATGTTTAGATATTGTTCATATTTTAGTATTACTAATGGTTAAGAACATGTGTTTCCTCTTAAGAGGTGACAGGTTCAAATCGAGAGGGGGGTAGGGTATGTATACCTTTACCAGTCAAATCGTTGAGCATAGCGGGGTCCCTTGTCCCACAAACAAGAGGGCCTCATACACCAATTTGGTGTACTGACTTGGTCGTAACCTTAAAAATAGATGATTATTATTATTATTATTATTATTATTTACTTTTTTATTAATAATAATAATAAAAATAACATTAGAGAAAACTTTAATCTCTTAACTTACAATTATTAATCTCTTTATATTAAAGAAACTTTTGTAATTTATTCTCAATATCATTTTACCATCACCATCACTAATAGTGTTGGTATTTTAAAATACATCATCTTCTACTACGCCTGAATAATGACTTAAAAAGTTACATTTTTAATTCACCTCTTTTTAATTTTGAGATACTTTTACTAATATTAGAAGATGAGATAGAAAACTCCTTTTTCTTCATATTAATCAACTTATACAATAAAACATTGAAAAAAGAAAAGATAATCTTAACATATTACATTTAATTATAAGATTATTTATTATAATCATTTAAAAAAAATGAAACATATTGCTTTTTCCTTTAATTTTGAAATTGTTTATTATAAAAAAAAAAAAAAAATTGGATTTAGTTGATTCTCAATTTTTTTTTAAAATCCAATCATATAAATCTTTCTAATTTTTATTCATAATTTTTTCAACACTACATCAATACATTCACAAAGTTATTTAAAATAATATAATATTATTATACATTCACACACTTCTCTAAAATAATAATAATAATTTAATTTTAAGATCATGATCAAACCAAATACCAAATTGATGTATAAGACTCTTTTGTCTATGAAAACAAGAGATCTTCCTTATAAATTTGAACCTATAATCTTTTAAAAAGAAACACATATTATATAACTATCAAATAATAAAATATAAACATTGAATTTAATTAATTAATTTTCCATACACTTATTTACTTAATTAACAAATAAATATAAATATAAAAATAAATTTTACCAAAAATTATTCGATTTGCAAATTTCGTACAGATTTAATACAATAAAAATCTACTTGGACTTTTATGGAAAGTCTTTGAGTGAGTGCAGTCAAATGATAACGATAGTGAATACACTTTCCGCGTGAGCCATACATCAGAATTCCGCGTACTTTTGTGATTATTGGAAGTCTTCGATTGAGTGCAGTCAAATGATAAGATAGTAAACACACTTTCCACGTAGAACATACATAAAATTACGCGGTATTCGACTTGGACTTTCGTGGTTATTGGAAGTCGTCGAGTGAGTCCAGTCAAATGATAACGGATAGTGAACACACTTTCCGCGTAAGACATACATCGAATTCCATTCACGCATCGCTCACCGAAAATGACATTTCTTGAGTACCGCTGGTCAAGCTCCGCCGCCCTGTTGACGAAGGGAAGGAGGTTCGAAAGTTAGTAGAAATGTCAATTACTAGGGCGGCGGTTTCAGTTTCCATCGATTAATTAATTAATTTATTTTTACACGGTTTCCTTGATTCTGAGCAGTCCGTATGCGCGTAGAATCTTCAATTCCAACCGAAACTTAAAAACATGGTCTATACGTCTCGTGATGAAGCATATGATATCTGTGCAGAATAAATTAGAATTTTGGGGAACACTAATATCGGCACATCCTTGCACTGTAGATTCTTCATTCTCCATTGGCCATGACAATCCTCCATGGGAGAGTTTCATGCTCGACTCTCCTCACGAGCCAAACTGTTAAACTATTCTACAGAATTGGAGTTCTCTTGATGATCATTACTCTTCATTCACAGATTTGCAAGGCACAGCAATTTACTTGCCACCACAATGTTAACTATACAGAAGGCAGTAAGTTCGAGAGAAATCTGGATACAGTCATGAATAGGCTTATTACAGACACGCCCCAAACAGGGTTTAACACTTCTGAGTATGGCCAAAGTCCTGACCAAATATATGGGCTCCTACAATGTCGGGGAGACACGACAGGCGACCAGTGCTCCAATTGTTCACAACAAGCAAACACTACTCTTCGACAAAACTGTGGGAATGCAGCCGGCGGTTTAATTTGGTTTGATTTATGCTTTTTGCGTTACGAGAACTATAGTTTCAACGGACAATTGGATACTGTTGATGGATGGTATCTTTGGAATACACAGAATGTCTCAGCTAGCCCTGATGTCTTTAATAAGGCTCTTGATAACCTATTCACCAAGTTGTTAGCTGAAGCAACATCTGGATCTAAATTATATGCTTCCGGAACAATTAGAGACTCCTTGTTTCGAAAGATTTACGCTCTGGTCCAGTGCACCAGAGATATATCTATTGACAACTGCACAAATTGTCTGTCACAAACAATCAATAATATTTTTGCATCTTACAGTGGAAGGCAAGGAGCTCGGGGTTTGATGGGAAGTTGCATGGTTCGCTATGAAATGTATAGTTTCTTTAATTCGATTTCGTCTCCAACCCCTGCGGAAGCGCCAGCGAACAGGCCGGTTGTTGATACACGACTGAATCAGACCACACCATCGAGTAATAGTACGCAGAACAACAAGTCTTCAAACAAATTACTCATAATTGTAGGTGTTGCCGGCGGTTTGCTTCTAGTATTATTGTTATGCGTGTTAACAACTCGGAGGAGATTGAAGTCTGTCATATTTCGAAATCCATCCGAAGGTAATGCATGAATTAGTTTTACTACCTGGTCGGTGGGTTATGATCATATCCCTAAGTACTTAGAATGCATCTTTTTTATCTGGTTGTCAAAATATCATATGATGATGATCACAGTTACAATACAATAGATTTATTTGCTCTGTAAGACTATAATTGTTGAAGTTTAACAGTTTTCAGATATATTATCTACAAGAAATCTACGAAATGATTGCAAGAGCCAGACACATTCAATTTTGCCCCTATGTTTTTCTGATGTAGCTGTGTATTTTCGTTGTATAGGTCACAGGCAAGTCGAGGAAGACACACTAATCGGTCAGGATCCGCAAATTGCGTTTACCATGGAAGCATTGATAGCTGCTACGGAAAATTTTCATGATAATAATAAGCTTGGAGAAGGTGGATTTGGCGCTGTATTCAAGGTAACAATGTCTAAGAAAGCTTCTACTAGTTTATAGAATCGTAAATTATAGTACTCGGCCGGCTGCTCTCACCGGACCCTTGACAATATCTTCATTTACATATTTTTGTCTGAATCTTTCAGGGAATTACTGAAGATGGAAGAGAAATAGCTGTGAAGAAGCTGTCCTTAAGATCACTGCAAGGAAAGAAAGAATTTCTAAATGAAGTTCAACTTGTGGCGAAAATTCAACATCGAAATCTCGTGAACCTATTAGGCTGTTGTGCAGAGGGATCGGAAAGATTGCTTGTTTATGAGTACTTACCGAATAAGAGCCTCGATAAAATCCTATTCGGTGAGTTACTTCCATTTTATTTTGTATGGTGAAAAAGTATCAATGTTTCGATATATTTAGTTCGGTCATGATAATTAGTTAATGTACTGCATCCATGGATACAGATCCAAACAAACGCAACGAGCTTGATTGGCAGAAACGCTACAACATCATAGTGGGAGTAGCTCGTGGGCTTCTCTATCTGCACGAGGATTCTCAGCTGCGGATTATTCATCGGGATATTAAAGCAAGCAATATTTTGTTGGACGAAAATCTGAATCCTAAGATAGCAGATTTCGGCTTGGCAAGACTCTTTCCTGAAGATGAGAGTCACGTCAGCACAAGAGTTGCTGGAACTTAGTAAGATCTCAAAATAATCTCTCACACACTGTCAAAAGCTATTAACAATTAGGGATGCATATGGTTTAGTCTATGCTGTTGATTCATCTTTCAAGAGGATTGACAGTATTGTAAATTAACTTTATGACAATTTTGCTTTTGGGGATTTACCTTCTTGGTTATGTTTTAATTTTCTAAGATATAGGAATACAGTTTCCTTTGCAAATAGCTTTCACATTACCACTACTCAATGTCTAAAATTTCCATAATCTTYGACCTTGTAATTTGGATATGCAGCGGGTATATGGCACCAGAGTATGCTATGCAGGGGCAATTATCTGTAAAAGYTGATGTCTATAGCTTTGGCGTTCTTCTCCTGGAACTTATTACAGGAAGAAAGAACAGYGATTATAATCTGTCACYTGAAATGCAGCTGCTTTTAAGATGGGTGAGACACTCTGATACTGTTCTCATTTGATTTCCAACTGTTCTGTTATTTAGTTAATCTATAAACCGTTCAGCGAATTAYGAGCCTAGATTTTTTCACTGCTGATCATATTTTGATATSAATTTCTTWCCTATTGACTGACTTCTGTACTGTTCGTCACGATAAAGTTAAATTAAKSCSGATCTKAGGCAGAWTATTAARTATCAAAATGACGATCGGTTGTGATTACGCAGGCGTGGAGATTATACAAACTAGGGAATATTGTGCATATTATTGATCGAACAATAATTGAAACGTGCGATGAGGAGCAAGCGTTGAGATGCATTCATGTTGGACTTTTGTGTACACAAGCCGACTCAGCCAATCGTCCATCAATGTCTTCAGTCACTTTGATGCTTTCATCTCATTCTGTGACATTACCGGATCCCACGAAACCTGCTTTTGTGAGTTCTATTGTTTCCCAAAACAGCAAGTCCACCAGTTCTGCCTCCGGGGTGTCACATGTTTCTTCTGCACCATCTGCTTCATATCACGCTCCTCTATCTAACGCCGACGCTTCCATTACAGACTTGGTACCCAGGTAATGCGTATTTTGCATTCTCTTGGTTCTAAATATGATACATATTTCAGAGACTTAGTGAGCTGAGCGGCACGGAGATGGCATACTGTGCAATAATATTAATTAATATGTATTTATAAAAGTTAAGTGTGTCATATGTTAATTCCAGACTTATTCAATTAATAATAATGCAGACTTGAAATCAAATCAATCAAGCCTTTGGCACTTTCCAGGGCCGAGATTTAGATTTGAATTCAGAATTGGCAGAATAGCCATCAGTTGCAGTATTGATTTATCAACTTATTGCAAATGAATTATGTTTTTTTTTTTTTAATTAATGTTTATGTGTGAGTATTTTCATATCCATGTTTGTTATAATATGACTTTCAAACTGATTTTATGAAGTTTTTTTTAATGTCTGATATGTAATATAATAATCATATAATTAGGACAATAAGATAAGTTTGAATTTAGAATTAATGATTTTATATAATGAAGTGTTAATTATTTGCCATTTTTTTATAATATGATTTTTAAACTAATTTTATGAAGTTTTTTAATTTCTGATATGTTATACACTAAGGTAAATTTGGATTTATAATTAATGATTTTACATAATGAAGTGTTAATTACTAGCTATGTTTGTTATAACATGTTTTTCAAGGAGATTTTATGAAGTTTTTTTAGTCTGATATATTATTTATGAAGTTTTTTAGTTTGATGTATCATACAATAAGATAAGTCTAGATTTTTAACTAATAATTTTGTTATAACATGATTTTCAAGGAGATTTTATGAAGTTTTTTTAGTCTGATATATTATTTATGAAGTTTTTTTTAGTCTGATGTATCATACAATAAGATAAGTCTGGATTTTTAACTAATAATTTACATAATAAAGTGTTAATTTCTTRCCATAACTTTTAAACGAATTTTATGAAATTTTTAGATAAGTTTGGATTTTTAATTAATAACTTTACATAATGAAGTATTAATTTCTTGCCATATTTATTATAACATGATTTTCAAATCAATTTTATAAAAAAAATTAATRTCKAATATATTATAAAATAAAATAAATTTARATTTAAAATTGATAATTTTATATAATAAAGTAATTTAACAATAATATATTCTTCAAATAAAAWAAATTATAAATAATTTTTTATAATAATAAAATATTTACATGATACATAATTTTTTTCATCCCAGATTTCTTAAAATTTCTCTCATCAAGATTTCCTGATTATTCCACATATTTGTGACTTCTACAAATCCAACTAAATCCTTCCACATGGTTGTGTTTAAAATAGTAAATAACTTAATGATGACTCTTGGCTCTTTCATCACTTGTTTTTGTTTTTTAAGAGTGTTTTCCAATTATGTATGTAATACTATTTTTATTTTCCTTAATAAAAATAGTACACCATACTGACTCATTATCATAAATTATTTGGAATGCCGAACTGGTAATATATTAGTCAAGGTTATCTTGGGGTTGTAAAACCTCTTCTTAGAAAAAGAAGAATCAAAATGTCCACTACATTTTTTATATAATCCATGTTACATTACAAATAATCCATGTTACATTACAAATATTTATCTGTAGTGTATTAAGAAGGGCAGCATCTCTTTATCATATGGAACAATCATGTTCATTAATCTATGTCTCTTGTTTTATATAGCTGTAAGTCAAAGTATTTTTTTCATATATAAGTAATTTTTAAATGTTCTTTTTATTAAGTTCTTATGAATACATGTTTAGATTTTACGGGAGGCTGGATTTACGATATTGATTGTGTAGTTAGGAATTTTTAATATAATTAATTTTAATATTATTAAAAAATGACATTGTTTATATATTAAATTTTTAAATAAATTTGATATTTTTTAAATTTAAAACTTTTTCATAATAAATCAATATATTGATATTGTCAATTACTTTCATTGCATTATGTAAATTGTAAATAATTTTTTTGAGTTTATATATATATATAAAATATAATTTTTTTTTTGACAATTTCATTTAGTTTGTGTTAGTTTCTATTTTGGTATTAAAACTTGGCTTGAGAGGCTTTGCGGAAGAGATGTTCCTTAAGAAGAGTACACAACAATCGAGAGTGAAAGAAGTTGCTCTAGAGCCATAGACTTATTTGTTAATGTGAAGAGTTGTGTGCCATCTATAGGATCCATGTTGTCTATGCATTCAATGTCAAATTTAACAAATTCCTATCTAAATGAAGCAAACAATTTAGATGGATTGAATTATATAAATTAGAGGTTTAAGATGCACACTTTGTTGGAAGGATACAATGCATGTGCAATTGTGAGTGGAATTGAAGCTAATCTTGAATTGAAGTTTCAATTCAAGATTGGGAAAAAAGAGAAACCAAGACAAAGGTTCTCTTGAGAATGTCTATGAAATACATTATCAAATTTTATAATATAAGGGAATGAAAGAAATCAAGTGAGACATGGAAGGAATTAAAACTTTTGTATGAAACAATAAATATAAATAGAGTGATAGTTTTGAAGAGAAAACTCTTTTCAATTAAAATGGAAGAAAATGAAAACATCATTGAGTATCTATCTACATAGGTTCTCTCTCATATGGTTACAGTATGATTTTATACATACATAGAGGCACATTCTGCCACAATTACAATAGATTTGATGTACAGATCACATTCCCTGTTTCTCATGAATAGAATGACGAATTTGGACATTTGACAAGGTAGTTGTAACCATCAATTCACTCATTTTCTAATCAAGGAACTTAGAGTGATATTCATACTATTTGTGTGACACAGAGTGCATACAAATAGTATCCTCTATATCGTGAAAATTGATCTCATTTCCAAAGAGGGGTTTCCTTACCAACTTGCGCACAAGGAAGTTAAGTGTACATTCGACCAAAGGATTGTGCCTCATGAAGTAGGCATACATGTTATCTCTTGAGCATAATACGATGTTTGATTAGTCCTCTTCAAAACCTAGGTGGCCGATATCCAACAAGAAGCTCAAAAGTATGCCAATGAATGCCGCCAGGTACCAGAATGCATTGTTGGTACAAGAATGAACTGGCGGTACCATAAGTGAACTATGGTACCGGAAATGAGCTGAGCAAAACATCATTAGCAAATATTTTCTAAATATCCAATCTAATTCATCAAAGACGTAGGAAATCAACAAGAAAATGCAATATTTACCTTTTATAGCTTGTTAAGGGTGTTTGGATTTAAGAACACATGAAAACATGGCAATAAGGTAATAAATTGGTACATAGTGAGGTAAAGGTGGTAAAAAAGGATAGCTAATAAGTAAAAAATGTGTCAAAACCATGAGCCAACATACCCCATGTCTTATTTTTCACCAGGATCAGGGACATTGCAACAACAAACAGTCAAAGACCTTGCAGAGATGAGATGCAACTCACCCAGGGCTAGACGCAACACCAAGATCCTAGATGTTGGCCCTATTTTGGTGATAATGTCATATTTTAGGGCTTGACGTAGTTAGGGTTTGGTTGATACCTAGATCATTGATGATAGATGGCATGATTTTCGGTGAGGAGAGACATCACTTCCTCCCACCTTGCTTCGGATTGGTGCCACGTGGCCTTTGGAGGCCCCCCTCATTTCCTAAGGAGGCTTGATGTCTCACACGTGTGGCTCATTTATGATGTTTTACATTTATTACATTGTGTAAAGGTTAAATGATGGGTCGACCCCACTTAAATCGAACAAATGTTATGTTATGTGGAAAAAAGTGTAGCACTAACCTCATATAAGAAGGTTAGTACTCACTTTCATTTTATGATCATCTTTTCCTCACCATTTGGAGGAGTACTTCTGAAAGTTTTTGCCCCTTTGGTGTTATTTATTTCTCTCTCATGCACTATTCTTGGAATGGATCTCTTGTGGATGGACGTTTGTTTATTTTGGATGGATATTTACGCAATTAGGGTTAAATTCTCATAGTTATTGAATGAAGTATGTAATTCTATGATATGTTGTTGATGCAAATGGTGAAATTTCTATCTTGTTGCAAGGATTCTTGTTTATTGAAACCCTAATAGAGGAACATAAGTTCTTCTTCCTCTCACAAGGTCTTGTTTATCCAAAATTTGGGAATTTCCCTTGCTAGGGTTAGAACCCTAAAGTCCTAAAGTGCTATCACATTAGGATTTTAGCCCTAGACAATTGATCTTTGACCTAGTTGAAGCTACAAGAAGGGAGAAATGATATCTAGGGCCCAAAAGTGTTTGCACCCTAAACGTCCTTCTCCTCAAAATATAAATCCTAAGGCCCAAATGTGCTTGCACCTTAGGATTTAGAAAATGCCTCTTGGTTTCAATTAGATCAACCTTCAATCTTGGATGCATTGGAGACTCTATAGCCCTAGAATATTAAAGACACTAATATAGAAGTGGCTCTTGTGTTTAAAGTGATTGATAGAACCTATTTTCCAAATCTCTCAAGTGTTTTACTAATTATACTAACTTTAACCCTAGAAAAATCACAATATTATTTGTTGTTGTTATAAAAATTTGCTACAACCATCTAAAACTACATTTATTTGTTGCACACACTCATCTAAAGGTGGCCTAACTTGTTTAGAAATATCTCCTAACAATTGGATAATATTGTGCTTGATGAATGCTTACTTTTCATGTTAAATTGCTACATTTCTGAGCACTAATTATTGTTGTTGTTAAACATTATTAATTCTTGTTATAAGATTGTTTTACTATTGTAATTTGCAACAACCATATAAATCTAACTTGTCTAGTGTCTAAAAGAGGTCATTGTTGTATACTTTGGCTTGGAAGTTGTTATATATATGCTACAAAGTGTTCTTGTTCTAGGAAGGTACAAGAAACCACATTACAACCTCTCTCTCTTTCCTAGAACTAGACCAACTAACTGGTGATCAAGATAGGGGGCAATAGGTTTGGCTACTAAACTTGCTATTTTATCCCTTGATGTCACCAGGGAAGCCTCCCATGTGGTGGAACCTTTCCATCACTAAAACAAAGGAAGATTCTACTAAGGTGACAATGGTAGTTTTTCCATAGTTACATAGGATTTGGGGATCTTATAGTGGGATTTGCACAAATACAAATCGCGTGATAACAAGACCCAAAAAATTGTGGAAAATTTTCCAAGAAAATAGAGAAACATTGAGTTAGAGGAAGAGGTGGGAGACCATGACCAATATCCACCTGGATTAGAAATCCTCACTTGTTTCTTTAGATTTCTCTTTGGGTGACTTAGAGTGAGGTCTAATAGGGGTTCTWCTAAAAAATATATTCCCTAAATGAAAAMAACATATAAAYAGAGTAATGAGTAACCTCGTTTCCACACACAACAATAATTMTTACAAAGCTAWTGCTTCCAACAATATCATGCTAGATTTTGCAACAAAAATTGATTTGAGACCGATTGTACCAAATATAAGACAAATTATAATTAAGAAGAATTGAGAATTAAGAATTTATATGACCAGACTGTAATGTTCAATTTATCTTTGAGTGCAAGTCTACCACAAAAAGCGCATACATTCATGTTCAGGTATTTCATCATTCACTACAAGGAGAATATCTTCTTGGAGAGATTTTTGTGAAATTTTTTAGTGTAACAAAATTTGGCAAAAATGTAAGAAAAAACCTCCACTACAACCTCCTCTATTGGCTGTGGAGGTTTTAACGGATGTTTTATATAACTAAAAAAAAATTGGCAGGCGGAGTTTGTAGTGGAGTTTTTTTTTTTCGATGCATTTCTTATCAAAATGAACCAGTGCGTTATTGAAACCCATGCACCAGTACATTAATATAATAAAACTCATTGGTACAGTAATATAATAAAAATGCCCCAGACCTGAATATAAAAAAAAAATGCCCTGGTGCATTTATAACTAATGCACATTGGTTCCCCGATTTTCTTCATATGTAGAGCATCGATGCTCTTATAATTACTACGTGTCGGTTCCGCGTGCTTCTCTTATGATGCACCGATGCACTTTAGTATTTGTACGCACCGGTGTTATCAGGTTACAGATACAACCGATGCGCTTTAGGATAAATACGTTCCAATGTAGTTAAGTTATAGTTATCCCCAGTGCGCTAATTTGATTCGGAGACCTGGTGCGTTTAATATATATAGAATGTGCCCCGATGCTTTTGTAATTAGTATGTATTGATATGTTGGTAACATTTTTTTAGTATGCACCAGTGCATATAATATAATAAAGACATCGGTGTGTAAATAATAGTTAGCTCTACGATGCATATAATAGGCATAACACATCAGTACAATAAAACATTTAGCGCATCAATTAATATTTCAAACATGAACAACGTACAATTTTGAAATGATAAATATTATTGTATGTTATATCGTTTACAGAATGATATGTTTTCTCAATAGTATGTGTCGGTGCATTATTATAATTAATATGTACTGGTGTGTATGACTCTTCAAAACACATTGATGTCTATATTATGGCTCTAGCGAGTTCAGAGGAATACAATGCGTTGATATGTATATATTTTAATTCATTACTTTTTACAAATTTTCAATTGATTATTTCAAAATCAAATATTTGTTTTATAATAATATTGTTTTATATTTATGTTATTGAAATAATGTGTTATCCAAACAACTAAACATCTTTTATTTGTATCAATATAAATCATCCACATATTATTTATTTAGGAACACAACATTTTACAACATTCAACAATGCAATGAAACCGGAAACCCATTTTATTATATATGAATAAGAGACCCATTTCCATACAAAAGGGACAACGTACTGGTATACTACAATAATCAAATTGCAACCAATTTGTAATTTTTACACTTATTGGTAACATGTCCTCTTGCAATTGAGACAATATGTCAAGTACATTAAACAAAATCCCTGATTTTCATAGACAAATATTCCAAAACATACAACTTGCAGTAATATTCAATTATATTTATTCTCTTTCATAAGTTGAACTCTTGGCATTGCTCGAGTTGCATGCATGCCTCATTTCTTCATCACTTGTAGGTGATATTGTACTTTGGTTTTTTAACATATTGTTTTCTTGATGATCTACTTGTTTTTTATGTTCTTCCCCTTCATCTTCCATCTACAAACATATAAATAAATTTCAATAAGTATATCTACATTTATATATAGTAGAATATACATGATTGCGTAAATAAAAAAACATACATCAACACCAAGTCTTTCATAAAAAATACACATTATTTCTAAGCCATGCTTCATTATTTCTCTCAAAATCTCCTCTGAAGTCTGCATTCCATACTTTGTTTCCTGCATGTTTAATACGACATGACAAAGCGTAGTCAATATAATTAATATATAGTTTTCTTGTTTTTTCATTAATTATATAAAACAAGGAAAGTTAAACAACACATCTACTTACAAATTGTTCAATTAAACTTTCACTTTTCAACATATACTCACAACACATACTTAACCCATTTTTTATCAATTCATGGGTTGGCTCCTCTTTGTATGTTAGCACCTAGTAGAAAACATCTATGGACAAGTGTAAATTAATTATTTAAATATAAATATCACAAGACACATGAAATCTTAAGAAATTACTAAAACAAAAATACTCACAAAGTTTGCGTCAACCGTTTTATTCCTCGTCATCCTGTCTTATGTGATGAATGGATTCTATTTTTATTTTTTTCTGCAACAAAACAATTGAAAACTAGTATTTCACATGATACTTAAATTCAATGTACATAAGAGAATAAAAAAACGATCACATACCTCTGATGCACATAGTAGTTGGGATGGATCCTCTTGCGAGGAAATTATGTTCATTTATTTTAACATCTTCTTCTACACATTTTTGGACATCCCTATCAACATGTCTTTGTTTTCCCCTTATTTGTCTCTTGGAATTTTCAAAATCTCCATAGAAAAAAAAGATATTTAAATTATTATTTTTAAAAAAAGTAAGAACTCGATGCATATATTAAGATAATTCTCACCGGGTTCTTAACAAAATATGTATGAACCAAAGTGTCATACATACATATATGTACAGATATAGTATAACAATGTTGTTGTGAAATTGAAAACGTTTTAGAATATTTTATATTCAAATAGTGCTTTATGAATTAAGAAAAACACGACTTCCTAAGTGATATTTATTACGCATTGTCGAGCACTGAAGAAATTTAGGAAATGGTGATTTCCATATAAAACAATGATTTTTCCATTTTAAACTTAATGGTGCGCTTTGTAATAAATGCACCCCAGTGTGTGTTTTAGTAGCATGCTTATAGTCGAACAAGATTTTTTTTTAATAATACTTCAAATTGAAAAGAAGAGGTATTGTTTACAAACAAATACGCTCCAATGCACTTACTATGTAAATAGCGCATCGGTCACCGTGAAGGCGCTTAAAAAAAAAAAAAAAACGACATCGACATTAGGGTTTAGGATCCAATGCAATGAGTGGTTTCATTGCAACATATAGGAAACAACCATATATAAATAACCAAACCCTATAAATAAATTATGCTTAAAAAAAATTCTTCTTGTGAAATATAGAAGGAGAAAACAAAAGAACAATCAGGAAATTAGGGCTTCCAATACTGAAGGTAAGTATGAAATTGTTTTTTGTTTGTTTGGGATTGCATTGAAAAATTGTTTGAATCAAATAATAGAATGATCAATATGATTAATATAATGAAATCATATACTTGAAATTTCTACTTTGCGGATTTCTATGTGATCTACAATAGTCCCCTTTGAATTTGCCTCTTCAAAAAAAACCCACCCACTCAAAAATCTTTGTTGCACAAATATCCTCTCTAAAATTTGGAAAACAATAAAACAATGAATAGGGTTTTCCTTTATAAACAGAAAAGCTCAAATTCCCACTCTTTTTTTCGTTGTATATTTCGATGCATTGATGATAAATGAGTGCTCTATTTTTTTTTCCAGAGGTTACGTGTATCGATGCACTATTCTGTGTGTAGAACACCTGGAAGATATTCATAACACACCAGTGTGGTATGCATAACGCACTGATTTATTTTTGTAATAAATTTCAAGGTATTGATAGTAAGCGTGTGTTATTTTAACTTACTTCAGCCGGTGTGATAGAAAATTTGGAACACACTGGTGCGACGTCTAATTCATAATGCACTAGGGAGGCATGTAAGTAATAAATGTTAGATTATTAAGATGGGGGTGAATCAGTAATAGAGAAATATAATCCTTTTTAACCACAAAATGAAAGTGTTATATCAATGTAGCATTATCATCCAATAGTTGCAGAGTAAATAAACAATGAACAAATGAACAATCATAGGCATAGACAATACACCAGTTTTTTTACGTGGAAACCCAAAGTGGGAGAAAACCATAAAATGTTTTTTCTTATATGTATTTAAGAATTACATTCATTAGAAGAACCAACCTCCTTTGTTTTCCAGCTGCAATTGGAAGGAGGCTCCAACCCCCTAGTTTCTCAGGCTCCAACTTGAAGGAATCTCCAACTCGCCAATTCTCTGGCTACAACTAGAAGGAGGCAACAACCCCCTATGTTCTATGGATACAACCGGAAGGTGGCTACAACCACCTGTCCTTGCCCTGTCCAACCGCCCTGAAATATAAGTAGAATGATGGAACCACTGTCACATTATCACTGTGAGAGATACCGTTGTAAAACTGTACCAATCAACGTGTACCATAAACAATTTCCAACATGTACCATACATCAACCTGTACCATAAACAATTTCCAACATGTACCATACATCAACCTGTACATCAACTTGTACCATAAACAAGTGCATCAACCATGCACCAAACCTGTACAAATAACATGTCACAATAACCTGGCCAAACAACCTATCACAACAACCTGTCTCATCAATCTTATCAACCAAATTATATCTACTCACAAAGATCAATCACCAAGACAACTCTCAACCATATGCACAATATCACCAATATGTGCATCAACCAAGCATAACACAACAACTCATAATCATCACCAAGATCAATATGTGCTTCTAATAATATACCAAGACAGGTATGCTACATCATTCATAAACCATGTGTCAAAAATACTACTAACAAGTACCTCCAACCATGTACCAAGTATGTACCAATCATACATCAACTACTCATCAACTATGAATCATCAAGATGTACCAACATCATCAACTATAAACCTCATGTATGTGCCAACTCATCAACTACTTGTCACAACCATGTACCTGTTAGCGATCAAATACGCACCGGTATTTTGATGAGCATTTCTATCACTCTTTATTTCATTTATCATCTTCTTCAGACTCTTGGCTAGTATCTTAACCTTCATAGTGCTCATTAAGCTCCTATTTGATTACTCTGCTCACAAATCCTTTGTTTCTATGCCTCCGGACCTGAAATACATGATACAAATAATGTCATTCATTTTTCTTTAGTCTATGTTATAGAGATTATAAAACAAAAAAATGTTCTATTTTTATGTTTTATATCTCATATTATGGACAAAGAAATATATATGTTCATATATGCCAAGTTCCAGGTCTGCACATCAAGTGTGTTCAATACAAAGTCAAAGTGCACAGTGATATATAAAGACCCAAGCTAAAGCCGAGTTCTCAAGCCTTATTTCGAGTCAAACTACAGTCTAAGAAGCCCTGGGGTCATTTGCATTCATGCAGGTAATCGAAATTTGTCAATTTTGATTTTTGGAAAAGTTTCTGTTTTTGGTGGTTTAGGCGAGCCTGTGCGTGCTCATTAACCACTGAAAGTATAGAATTTCCATTAAAAACTGCCTCTGGGAAAAATCATTTTTATCATCCTTGGAATGTTCATTTCGCACGTTCAAATAGCCGATTGACATCTACAGATCATAAGCTTTCCAATGGTGCAATCAGAACTGGATTTAGAGCTTGGGAAGGCGGTCAAAAGTTCCCTGCAAGATCATTGTTTTTACAGATTTCCCAGGCTTCTGTTTATTGTGCTTATGTATTTCGCCTTAACAGTTCAAGTTACTTTCCTCTTGGGGAATCAAGTGATCAGGATATACCGTTAGTTATACAAGGAGTTAGTAGCACGATTCTTGACAAACATTTCATCAAATGGAGAGTTCTTCACATGGAACAAATTCCTGTGAAGGTTTAACTGTTTAAGGTAAATTATATTTGAATGTCAAGTCTGTAGAAGAAGTTCCATAAGTTTTGATTCCAGATTGTCCTCCGAATCTCCATCTGTCAATTCTTCATCAAAGCTTGGCAAGGAAAAAAAAATCATATATGATTTGGGATAACAGAATTGATTTTCCACATGGGTCTTTGTTATTTTCAGCCACGAAGACAAATAATCATGGTGATATCATTTGATTTCTGTTTCAAATTTGAATTGCAGCTGGATTTATTAATAATCAATTTGATCCGGAAATCATTTTTTTTTTATCACGATCCCGTGATTTCCTCATGCCAACTCACACTCAAAAGATCATAATCCCATGATTTTTAAGGGTTGCCAAGTGAAATTTGAGTTTAATTGTTGATTATGGAGCCATTTATCATCTAAATCGAAGAAAATCCAAGCGGTTGCGATTCTCAAGCAAATCTATTTGCCGCAGATCCGTTTTTGAAAGCTACAGGATTTCAGTGGTTAAGAGTCTTAAATTTGACCCTCTTAACCACCGAAAGCCTGTAATGACCAGAATACTTGAAATTTCGTGAATTTTCGAATCAGAATGAGATGAAACCTTTTGGAATAGACATGTGGTGAATTATCAAGTCAGATCCAATGGTTACTTTGATGGATAAGGCAAAGAAGAGGTATTTTAATCAAGTTTGGTACATTTTTCAAAGGCAAAAATATAGAGTTTATGCTCAACTCAGCACATTCGAATTCTATCTTTTGGAAGAGTCATCAAACAACCTTAGGAGGCTAATCTGCACTGCATCAGGACTCTACTTTTTCCAAATACCACCATATGTGGGATTGACCTCATTTTTGAGGATCTTTCCTTATTTCTTGAAAATATAGTTTGACTTTCTGTTTTTAGTAAATCAGATCCATTCTTTCAGGATCTAGATAATGCATTGTAAAGCTATAAAGCTGAAGGTAGAATAGGAACTAGGGGTTCGACTTTGGAGACTTTTTTCATATTATGTAACTCAAAACTTCTCATTTTCATATGAAGTGATACAATCTTCTTTTTTCATAACTTGTTCAGATTTCATCTTCTTGCCTATTCTGTACTTGCACCTGGATATTATATTCATACTATTATGCTTGTCTATGCCAGATAAATGTCATCTTATCACTGCATTCATAAGTTAAACTTTGCAAGTATTCCTGTGATTATTGTAATTGGCCATTCATATATGCTTTATATGTGATTCTCCTGATATAATAATTATTTCTTCATTCATCCCTTTATTTGTAAAATCTCTGAACATTTGTGGTTGAAAGACTTGTCCATCTAAATGTGTTTATGCATGATTTGAGTGAGAAATGATTCAATCCTACGACTTGATCCAAACCCACACTTTTTATTGAGAAAATAGTTACCAAAAGATTGAGTTACCAGGCATCTCTGACTTACAGCCTAGGAGAGTTTCTTGGAGTGATAACAAATTGGCGCCATTGCCGGGGAGAGGAGATTGAAGATCAACTTACTTGGGACACGACACAGATCCAACTTTGATGATAGAAAAAGCATGGGCATTCACTTGGTTGTAATATTCTATCTGGCGACTTCAAGATTAAAGACTCCACTGGGGAGGATCCGGTTGACAAAAGATGAAGGAGTTGAATTTCAAATCCAGGTACCAGTTCATTAGTCTGCTTCATGAACTGTTGTATTTCTTTATCATCTCTTTCGTGTTTTTCCCTTCGCATGTAAAGAGAATTATTTTCTGCTTTGTATATTCAGAAAATCATCATCCTTCTTGTATATATCCATCTTTAGAAGAAGAAATCCTGCAACCCTGCATTATAGATGTAGATTCGGTAGTCTTACCTCAGCCCATTCGTAAAGATGACCACCGTATTTCTTTTCCTTTAGAATCTGATCAGCCATGTGACCATGAAAAGATTAAAATTGTTTTAAAACCTATCCAGATCTTAGCCCCTCTGGCCATAATTTCTGAACCTGATCAACAACTTACCATCTCTCATGATCAGCCCACATCTTTTCAAGTTAAGATCCAGATGAAGATGTTCAAACCTTTACAACTACCCCATCTTCTTCATCCTTATCCTGATGACTGTTATGAATATATCCCTTTGTTTTCTGGAGAGAATCAAGCTTCAGCTGAGGGACACATAGAATCCTTTTTGGATTTTGTTGATCGTTTTTCAATTGCGCATGAAGATGTGATCATGAGAATGTTTTTGAAATCTTTGATCAAAGATGCTGCTACATGGTTCAAGGGTCTAAGAGTTGATTCAATTGGCTCTTGGATTGAGTTCTCTAATGCTTTCCTGAAGTATTGGGGTGAATACAAATCTTTAGATTCTTACCTCGTTGATCTCTATGCTTTGAAACGAGAGCAGGATGAAGCCTTGCTTGCTTTCAATAGAAGGTTTTACCGTGTTTATTATGACATCCCATTGGAGATTCAACCTACTGAGATTGCTGCCATGGTATACTATCTTATGGCTCAACATAATGAACTTGTCCTTCTCTTGCTAGAAAGGAAGTCTTCATCATTAGGGAACTTGTTTGAAGACACTCAAGAGGTGGAGGAGAATATCCATGCTTCTAGGAGGATCTGACAACGGGTTGACTTTGACAATTTGCTTGCACATGAGAAAAACCAATGTCAGTATGGTTCAGATTTTGAGCAGGGAGGTAATGAGTGTGAAGTAGATTTAGAACAACATAAAGCATACGAGCTTATTTCAGATTCAGATCTGAATTCGTCAACATTGGCAGAACATTCTAGAGACAGGTATGCTTGTGAAGCTTATGATCAGTTTGTAAATCAAGAAGAGCCTATGATGACTGATGATTGCATAATAAATTATATGTTCTTAGCTGATCCTAATCCATGTGATGGAAATCCTGTTTTGTTATCCTCTTGTGAGCATTATTATGATAAGGAAATTGTAGTTTTTGATGATCACGAGTTGATATCAAGAGGACAAGAAGATGATCAGTATTATTGCAAAGGAATAGTCATGGCTGAGCAAGAGGCTGCCATAGATGTGCAACTGTTTCTCAAGGAGCAGCATGTTTCTTATCTTCTTTTCAAGGATCCAGTGGCATCCTTCATGGAGTTATACTTTTCAGAGGACTTGAAATTTTTAGATTTCTTCAGCTCGCCCATGTTTTCAGGTGAGTATGATTTCCGAAAAGAGTTCTTATTACGGTTGTTACTTTCCAGACATCATTTACTGATCAGTGATAAAGATGAGATTTCTTCAGTATTAAAATTACTTGGATGGTTATTATGGAAGTCAGCATTTACTTAACCAAGAGGCAGTATGGTTGGTTAGTGTAGGGGTAGACAGAAGAATAAGCTCGTCATACGAGTAGCTAGATATTTTTCAGTTGTTAAGTTCATGAATAAGCAGACAGACTGCATGCAAGCTACAGGTATACAAGGGATCAGTGCTAAAGGCTTAATGACTCCATAGCCCAACAGAAAAGGCGATTGGAACTACTGAGTTCTTGGAAACCTCATAGGGAGGTCTCCATCCCAGTTGGAGCCAGATGTTAGCGATCAAATACGCATCGGTATTTTGATGAGCATTTCTATCACTCTTTATTTCATTTATCGTCTTCTTTAGAATCTTGGCCAGTATATTAACCTTCATAGTGCTCATTAAGCTCCTATTTGATTACTCTGCTCACAAATCCTTTGTTTCTATGCCTCCGAACCTGAAATACATGATACAAATAATGCCATTCATTTTTCTTTAGTCTATGTTATAGAGATTATAAAACAAAAAAATGTTTTATTTTTATGTTTTATATCTCATATTATGGACAAAGAAATATATATGTTCATATATGCCAAGTTCCAGGTCTGCACATCAAGTGTGTTCAATACAAAGTCAAAGTGCATAGTGATATATAAAGACCCAAGCCAAAGCCGAGTTCTCAAGCCTTATTTCAAGTCAAACTACAGTCTAAGAAGCCCTGGGGTCATTTGCATTCATGCAGGTAATCGAAATTTGTCAATTTTGATTTTTGGAAAAGTTTCTGTTTTTGGTGGTTTAGGCGAGCCTGTGCATGCTCATTAACCACCGAAAGTATAGAATTTCCATTAAAAACTGCCTCTGGGAAAAATCATTTTTCTCAGCCTTGGAATGTCCATTTCGCACATTCAAATGGTCGATTGACATATACAAATCATAATATTTCCAATGGTGCAATCAGAATTAGATTTAGAGCTTGGGAAGGCGGTCAAAAGTTCCTCGCAAGATCAGTGTTTTTACAGATTGCCCAGGCTTCTGTTTATTGTGCTTATGTATTTCGCCTTAACAGTTCAAGCTGCTTTCCTCTTGGGGAATCAAGTGATCAGGCTATATAGTTAGTTATACAAGGAGTTAGTAGCACAATTCTTGACAAACATTTCATCAAATGGAGAGTTCTTCACATGGAACAAATTCTTGTGAAGGTTTAACTGTTCAAGGTAAATTATATTTGAATGTCAAGCCTGTAGAAGAAGTTCGAGAAGTTTTGATTCTATATTGTCCTCCGAATCTCCATTTGTCAATTCTTCATCAAAGCTTGGCGAGGCACAGAAATTCATATATGATTTGGGATAACAGAATTGATTTTCCACATGGGTCTTTGTTATTTTCAGCCACGAAGACAAATAATCATGGTGATTTCATTTGATTTCTGTTTCAAATTCGAATTGCAGCTGGATTTATTAATAATCAATTTGATCCGGAAATCATTGTTTTTTATTTTTATCACGATCTCGTGATTTCCTCATGCCAACTCACACTCAAAAGATCATAATCCCATGCTTTTTAAGGCTTGCCAAGTGAAATTCGAATTTAATTGCTGATTATGGAGCCATTTGTCATCTAAATCGAAGAAAATCCAAGCGGTTGCGACTCTCAAGAAAATCTATTTTCTGCATATCCATTTTTGAAAGCTACAGGCTTTCAGTGGTTAAGAGGCTTAAATTTGACCCTCTTAACCACTGAAAGCCTATAATGACCAGAATACTTGAAATTTCGCCCAGATCAGGAATTTTCGAATCAGAATGAGATGAAACCTATTGGAATAGACATGTGGTGAATTATCAAGTCAGATCCAATGGTTACTTTGATGGATAAGGCAAAGAAGAGGTATTTTAATCAAGTTTTGTACATTTTTCAAAGGCAAAAATATAGGGTTTTTGCTCAACTCGGAAAATTCAAATTCTATCTTTTGGAAGAGTCATCAAATAGCCTTGAGAGGCTAATCTGCACTGCATCAGGACTCTAATACCTATGAAGACCATCATATGTGGGATTGACCTCATTTTGAGGATCTTTCCTTATTTCTTGAAAATATAGTTTGACTTTCTGTTTTTAGTAAATCAGATCCATTCTTTCAGGATCTAGATAATGCATTGTAAAGCTATAAAGCTGAAGATAGAATAGGAACTAGGGGTTTGACTTTGGAGAATTTTTTCATATTATGTAACTCAAAATTTCTCATTTTCATATGAAGTGATACAAGCTTCTTTTGCCATAACTTGTTCAGATTTCATCTTCTTGCCTATTCTGTACTTGCACCTGGATATTATATTCATGTTGTTATGCTTGTCTATGCCAGATAACTGTCATCTTATCACTGCATTCATAAGTTAAACTTTGCAAGTATACCTGTGATTATTGTAATTGGCCATTCATATATGCTTTATATGTGATTCTGCTGATATAATAGTTATTTCTTCATTCATCCCTTTATTTGTAAACTCTATGAACATTTGTGGTTAAAAGCCTTGTCCATCTAAATGTGTTTATGCATGATTTGAGTGAGAAATGACTCAATCCTCCGACTTGATCCAAACCCACTCTTTTTATTGAGAAAATAGTTACCAAAAGATTAACTTACCAGGCATCTCTGACTTACAGCCTAGGAGATTTTCTTGGAGTGATAACAGTACCCAACATATACCTCAACCAAAAACCATCATCAATTTCATCATCTAAATCTAATTTGTAACTCTATAACAGACCTGGTGTATATGATCACATACTTGCAAACCTTTCTTAACTTTAACAACAAGAGACTAACATTTTCATCAAACTTTACTTTAGTATCACATGACTAATTTTGGATTAGTCAACAACCCTAACTTGCAATAATCATAACTATGTACCTGTAATGAATAAAGATCTAACAATGATACACAATGTTCTTCGGTGTATTTTATGCAATTCCTCCATATTTGATTACTTGGAACCTCTCAAAAAATGAGTTATATAAAAAATCACATACCTTGTTGAATTTTGACTTATTCCAGAGATTGAACTTGTAGAGAATGCCCTAGGCGAAATATTAGTTGTGTAGATCTAAAAATGGTATGATACATACTACAGATTGTACTCTAACCAATACATTTGGTCTTACAAAATTTGGATCTGTTATGAATAATTTATGATTTTTTTACTTGAAACACATGTTTTAGACTAGTTTCAGGACTAACCACAAACCCTATTTTCCACAGAGTATAAATAAAAAAATACAACGACCCACAATATGAAATTTTTATCAAAACTACTTGGATATGTTTTCTCAACGACCTCCATATTTCACGGTATGAATCATTCTAGAAAAAAAATTATTACGAAAAATGGTGAGATGAATTGTAAATAACATATCGTAGAAAGCATCATCAAAATAATTTATCCTCCCTTGAATTTCGACCTTCTTTAATTCACCTTCCCTCTGAAATTCGCCTTAGATATCCTTTGGTTACCCCAGTCACTTGTAGATATTCAATATGTTCAAGTGTGATTTAAATGAGAGACCCTTGCCTCTTATTTATACTTTTATGTATCTTCCTCAAGGGGTTACCTTCTAACTATTTTAAGCCCCTTTCCTTATTTTAGGGCTAACCCACTTCTAAGCACTTGTCCACTTAGTAAGTTCTCTATTAACTTTATTATTTAAATAATTTATTTTGTATCCACTTTGAATTATAGTACACTCATCACTTCACTTTATTATTTACCTTCTAAAATCTCTTAAACCACTTTCCTTATTTTAGGGCTAACCCACTTCTAACCACTTGTCCACTTGTATCTCTATGATGGCTATGTAAGGTTCTACTCGTAACACTCTCTACTTTCCATTAGATTACAACAATAGCTTGCTCTAATACCATTTATCCGGATTATTTTTTGCACGAAATGAGAGCGGAGATATAATAAAGGAATATAAAAAGATATATCAGATATTAAATAATATAACAATTTTTTATCAGAGATATAACCATAAACACAAAGATACAATAATACACAATTTCTATTAATGAGGGAAATGTACAAAACTGTAGAAATACAAAGTGAAAGACTCACTAGAATGGTGGCCTCTTATCTATGAGAAGAGATATGACGACTAATCTCATTCGCAAGAATATGATTTTAAAATGAGGCTCCAAAGGAATTTTTATCATAAAGAAAATCCAAAACCCTAACCTCGGAAGATGAAAAACCAACAGTTTTGTGGACCCTGTTTTGGTTAGTTTGGTGTATCAACTTCCTAGGGGTGTAACTTTGGCATACGATCTTTGTTTGGGGTGCACAATAGCCAGTTGAAAATTTATCGACAAGGAGATTCATTTTGGGGGCTCAATGAGAGCCTTTGGATATAATTGAGGTGCTATATCATGAAAAAAAAAAAATTAGACCCTCAAAATGGCTCGAGAAGTTTAGGAACCGAAAAAATGCTAAAAATAGTAGGTTTCTAGAAAAAAAAATTGAGCCAGTTGGAATAGGTGGGTGGCCACAAATATCCACCTAGATCAATCCTCCTTTCTTAAGAAGAAATGGTATGTTGGAAGATTGGTTGTTGTCATTGATGTCAACCCTAGTCATGGGTTTTGGACCGCAAGATTGATGAAGGTATTTGGACATGAAGGAAAATGCACATGCAGATACAACACCCATGGATGGATAGTATACATCATGTTGTTTCCAGTGTTATTTTTCACATCACTTGGATCCTCATGGTTGAGGAGAAATGAATTTTTCAAGATGACAAAGTGAATTGAAGAAGAAAGTACATGTAGGCCCTGAAGATAATTAAAGAAAAGAGTTACAAAATAAGAAAGTGTCAGGTCGGCCCTAATGTTAAAAGGAAGTGACATAAATGGTATAAATAAACATCATTATACATTCATTTGATACAAGTTGAATTTCAGAGGAAATAAGAAGAAAAGAAGGTCAGATTTCAAGGGAGGATGAAGTCTAATGGTGATGTGTTCTAAGGTATGTTATTTTTAGGTCATCTTACCATTTTTGCTATAACATTTTTTCTGGAATGATTCAGATGGTGAAATCGCTATGGTATTGAGAAGACATATCAAGGTACCTTTGGTAAAAATTTCAGCTCTTGATAAGGTTTGTGACCAGTCCTGAAGCTAGTCAATAAACAGGTGTTCCAGGTAAACCAGTCATAACTTATTCATAAAGAATCCAAATGAAGTGGGACAAATTTCATTCGAAATCATACGGATTGTATTTTCTTGTGTGAGAGTTTCAGAATTGGATGTTAATTATTGAGCGTGGGGCATTCTGTGCAAGTTCACTCTCCTGAATAGACCAGAATTGAATAAAGTCTACCATTCTTTCTATAACCTCTTTTTGGGGAGGATTCAAGGAGTGAAAATTGGAGGAGTTTCAGAGAATACAATGAGTAATATTATCTATAGGATCAGAGTACTCCAAGAATTGAAGAATTGCAAAAATTGAAGAAATCTCAGGAAGCATTATCAGGTTCTATGTGATGATTGGTTGATGGTGATGATTTAATGTAAAGTTTTATTATCTCTCATATATTCTTNAGGATGGAGAGTTCAAATCTCTCTTGATATTGGAGGATTGTATCTTCCTCTTGGAGGTTTATCCGTCCCTTTACATTTGGAAGTTGTAGCTACCTTTGGAAGTCATTACTTCCCTTGAACAATAACTATTGATTATGTCTCATATATTGTGCATGGTGTATTGTGGTGTATTGGTGTAACTCTTATACTATTGTTCATTGCTCATTAGATATAGTTGAATGGATTAAGTATAAGTTGAAAAAAGTTTTAAATTGTACTTGATACTGATTCACCCCCCTCTCAGTATCAACAATTGGTATTAGAGCAGGTTACCTTCAGTACAGTTTAACCACTGGAAGGAAGATCCTAAGAGGAAATGGAAGACAAAATTCCAAATGGGATTCCACCATTTGATGGAAGCAATTTTGAATATTGGATTAATAGAATGGAAACTTACTTGAAAGCTCTTGGGGCAGATGTTTGATTCTCAGTTTCTTCAGGATACAATTCTTTGAAGAAGCCAAAGACTACAACTCAGAAGGAAGCAAAAAGGAACAACAAATTGACAATAGATACCATCCTGGATGGATTGACAGATTCAGTAAAATACAAGGTGGGATCATGTGCATCATCAAAAAATATTTGGGACAAGCTACAAGACCTTTATGTAAGGGAAGACGCAGATGAAGAAAAAGAAGAAGTTGAAGCAAATTACAACATCTCAGATTTCAAAGAAGAAAATAGAGGTTAGTTCTTTTGCTTTAATTGTGAAGGAGTAGGTCATGTTGAATTTGAATGTCCTCATACAAGGATTAAAAGAAATGACACCGAAGAAAAAAATTCCAATGAAGAAGAAGAAAATCATGAAGAAAAAATTATTCAACAAGAAGATGAGAATCTTAAAAGATTGAAGCATGTTGAGATTGAAAATAGCAAGCTCAAAGACACACAAAGAAAACTAAGAAGTGAATTGGTTAGTTGTGAAAAGACAGTTGTAATATTGAAGAAACAATTAGAAGACTTTGAGAAACTAAGAGAATAAACCATTTCCTTGAAAACTCTACTCGAAGAAGAAAGAAGAATAGGAGAAGTAAGGAATGTCCAAATGAACAAGAAAGAAGAAGATTGTGAGAAACTTGAACAAGAAGTTGTCTCATTGAGGAAGAGCTTAAGACACTCTCAAGTGCCAAAAGACTTAACACATCTTGGATGCATGGGTGAAACTTCATACAAAGAAGATGAAAACACCAACAAGAAGGTTAAGAAAGAGCTACACAAACAGTTGATGAGAAGTGGACCAGGATACCAAAAAGAAGGAATGATTACAAAAGAGATGAATATCCAAGTAGACCTTCTACCTTCAGGAATCAAAGAAGCTTCAATCAGTATGAAGGAAACTACATAAGAGTAGATCATGAACCTAGATGGACTACATCACAAATAAGGTCACTTACTCCCAGGTATCAAAATTTCTTTCTTGGTCATTGTTATACTTGAAATTTTTTTGGACATAAGGCAATTAATTGCAGAATCAATGAAAGGAACAAATACGCAAGAAACATGAATGGTGTAAATAGAAGATATGGAAATAATCATGGATTTGTCAACAAAAGTTATAATTCATTTTCCCCATTGATGGACAAAAATATTGCATGCAAATGTAATTATCTTGGTCACAAAGCACGAGATTGCAGATATATGAATGAAGATGTCTCTATGCCAACCACAGTATGGAGAAGGAAAGAGATTCCAAACAATAAAGATTGTCGAATAGCATTGATCGTTGAAGAATATAAAGAAGAAGATGAATGGTACATAGACACTGGATGTTCTTCACACATGACCGGGGATCAAGACAAAGTCATCGGCTTGAAGAGAAAGGGTGGAAATGTTGCATTTGGAGATGAATCATCTGCCAAAATACTTGGAGAAGGTA
>JASDQU010435371.1:102944-115404 GCA_032191745.1 Picea mariana
GTCGAATAGCATTGATCGCTGAAGAATATAAAGAAGAAGATGAATGGTACATAGACACTGGATGTTCTTCACACATGACCGGGGATCAAGACAAAGTCATCGGCTTGAAGAGAAAGGGTGGAAATGTTGCATTTGGAGATGAATCATCTGCCAAAATACTTGGAGAAGGTATAGTAGAGCTTGGAAGAAAAAATGTAAAAGCAAAGAATGTTCTATTGGTTGAAGACTTGAATCATAATCTACTCAGTGTTAGTAAAATGTGTGATCAAGGATACACTCTTACGTTTGATTCCCGAAAATGCAAAATCAGAGAAAATAACTCAGGTAGATTGGTTGCAACTGCAACAAGAAGACCGAACAACATATACATCTTAGACATGAAGAAGAGAGAGAAGACAAGAGCCACACAAAAGGATTCTAAGGAAGAAAATGTCCCAAAGAACAAAAATAAGGATGAAGTATTATTGAGTGCCACATGTTTAGGGGGAGCAACCCCAAAGAAGAAGGTTACCTTTTACCATTAAACTCAGGGGGAGAAGCCATACCCTTTGCCATTGATGTCAAACGGGGAGAGATATTGGGATCATGATGATTGGGGGAGCATGAGTGTTTCCATCAATGACAAAGGGGAAGATTGTTGAAAGATTGGTTATTGTCATTGATGTCAACCCTAGTCATGGGTTTTGGACCGCAAGATTGATGAAGGTATTTGGACATGAAGGAAAATGCACATGCAGATACAACAACTATGGATGGATAGTATACACGATGTTGTTTCCGGTGGTATGTGACACATCACGTGGATCCTCATGGTTGATAAAAAATTAATTTTTGAAGAGGACAAAGTGAATTGAAGAAGGAAGTACATGTAGGCCCTGAAGATAATTAAAGAAAATAATTACAAAATAAGAAAGTGTCCGATCAGCCCTAATGTTAAAAGGAAGTGACATAAATGGTATAAATAAACATCATTATACATTCATTTGATACAAGTCGAATTTCAATGGAAATAAAAAGAAAAGAAGGCTGGATTTCAAGGGAGGATGAAGTCTAATGGTGATGTGTTCTAAGGTATGTTATTTTCATGTCATCTTACCATTTTTGCTATAACGTTTTTTCTAGAACGATTCAGATGGTGAAATCTCGGTGGTATTGAGAAGACATATTAAGGTACCTCTGGTAAAAATTTTAGCTCTTGATTCGCTATAATTATGGAGATACACTCTGTGGAAGATAGGGTTTGTGACCAGTCCTGAAGCTAGTAAATAAACAAGTGTTACGGGTAAAACAGTCATAACTTATTCATAGAGAATCCAAATGAAGTGGGATAAATTTCATTGAAAATAGTACAAACTTTAGTTTCTTGTGTGTGAGTTTCTGAATTGGATGTTAATTATTGAGCGCGGGGCATTCTGTGTGAGTTCACTCTCCCGAATAGACCATAATTGAATAAAGTCTACCATTTTTTCTATAACCTCTTTTTGGGGAGGATTCAAGGAGTAAAAATTGGAGGAGTTTCAGAGAATACATTGAGTAATATTATCTATAGGATTAGAGTATTCCAATAATTGAATAATTGTGAAATTGAAGAAGTCTCAGGAAGCATTATCAGGTTCTATGTGATGATTGGTTGATGGTGTTGATTTAATGTAAAGTTTTATTATCTCTCATATATTCTTGGGTGGAAGGAAGGGGAAAGGATGGAGAGTTCAAATCTCTATTGATATTGGAGGATTGTATCTTCCTCTTGGAGTTTTATCCCTCCCTTTACATTTGGAATCTGTAGCTACCTTTGGAAGTCATTACTTCCCTTGAACAATAAGTATTGATTATTTCTCATATATTGTGCATGGTGTATTGTGGTGTATTGGTGTAACTCTTATACTATTGTTCATTGCTCATTGGATATAGTTGAATCGTTTAATTATAAGTTGAAAAAGGTTTAAATTGTACTTGATACTGATTCACCCCCCTCTCAATATCAACATGGTCTCCATTGCATTGAGTGCCCGGGTGATCCAAATGGATCTAAAAAGGCCAAAAATTCAAAGTTCTCAGATTTAGATGAAACCAATTCCATCATGTAGTGCTCATCATATCGATTATGGAAATATATTCTTTTTGGAATATGGACTCCGTGTGGCGAAGTTATCGCGATTTGAAGTTTTTCTTAAAAGGCAAAAAGTCAAAGTCAACATTTCATACTGTTGACATCAGCATGAAACAAGGTGGATGATGTCAGCATGATGTCATGATGATGTCATCAGGATGGCAGGGCAACACCAAAGTATGACACGTGTGATGCATATTTGGCATTTTCAGGTGCTAATGTGGCAGGTGATTGGACTATATAGACTGACACGTGGCAGTCTGTACAATGACATGGCCCAGTGACAAGTTGAAGCATGGAAATACATATTGATAGGATTGAAGTGACGTGGTATCAGGTGGCAGGCTCTGAGTTGGACATGTGGCGTACAATTTTGACTCGACAAGCTAACTGGGTTGTTGATTAGACACGGTGATTGTGTGCTGATTGGGTGTACGGTCTAATATTGTGGTGACACGTGGCCCAAACACATGGTGCCACATGGCACCCTGGATCAGGCCAATAAGGCCTGGGTCAAAAATAATTTCCACCTTTGGCGAAGTTGAACGCATGACCTTTGGGCACGCCAATGAACTAACCACAAAGGATGCGACTGGCTACAAGGCAGGGATTAACCACCCTCCATTATTATATTGTTTTGTTGTGATATTGGCGGGATTTTGGGGATAAGTCCTAGTCGGCAGGGGCTAGCCCACCGACCAAGACATTGGAATGGAGGCCAAGGATCGACCCTTACCAATTAGCACAGACACATGCCACGCACATGACCTGGAGCACGAAGGAGTGGGGGCACGACATTGTTGGAGGTATGGTGCATGGCCACATGGGCACCCATATGACCAGAATCCATTTGGATAGGGGGAGTGTGCCCATATTTTTCCAAAAGTGGGTTTTCCACTTTAGAATATGATTTTAATTGGATTTTTGTATTAGTTATGGATTTTTTCCCATTTTTGAGGATCTGGAGCCCAGATTGAGGCCAGATATTGGGAGGAAGTTGGGATGTGACCCCCAAATCAAATTCTATATAAACCAGGTATTTTTACAACCATGAAGAGGTTCATAAAAACATAATGATTCCAAGTGGTAGAGAGTAATACATTTTTATGCAGGGAAGCTAGAAGAGTAGCAGAGCTTTGGAGGCCATTTCTGGGAGTTTTAGTCCACCTTTTTCAGTGTCGTCTATTGCGTTGATTTCTTGAGATAGAGAAGAACATTGTTGCGTCAGTCAGAGAACAAATTTATGTAATTCTAATGTACTTTTGAATCATTTAATATTAATAAGAAAGCCTCCCCCCACTAAGAAAAAGGCCTAGAGACGTAGGCAACTTTGTTGAACTCCGTTAACAAGTTTTGGCATTATGGTTTGCTATTCTTAGTGCTCATTTTCTGTTCTGCATTCTTTATGATGGCTACAACATTCTTTCATTAAAAATTCTTCTTCTTCTCTTTAATTTCTAAAATGGTAAATCAACTCATGCAAAATACTTAACCAAGTCATTTAAAATATCATTTCGGATCAAGTGGTATCAGAGTAGGTTGACATTTGGTTGCTTTGAGTATGCATGATTACCAGGGAAAAGTTAAGTCACGGTGAAGGAGATATTTTAGAAGGATATCCTGAGATTGGATCAAGAAAGAGGACATCTCAAAGTGAGAATATGGCATTAGAAGAAGGACTTTCTCAAAACGAAGAGAGTTTCAAAAAACTTTCTTTGCCATGTCGGAGATAGACAAAGTGTTGTATGGTGATTACTTGGAACGAAAGAGACCTGTTCAAAGAGAATATTCAAAGAAAGACAAAAATGAAGAAGGAGAGGACCCTCCAAAACCTCCTCCTTCACCTCCTTTATCTCCATCTTCTTCTTCTTCTTAAAGTACAAGTTCAAATTCTACTTATGCAAGAAAACATTCTCATAAACATAATTCTGACATGCCATTACTTAAACTTGACGTGAAATTCGAGTTGCTCATGTATAATGAAGAATTCAATGCTGAGAATATTGATAACTGGGTCAGATAGATGTGTTGACGTTTAAAAACGCAACGATGAATACTGCTCGCAAATGATTGCCAAGATCTATTATTTATTTATAATAATAATAATAAACTAGTAGGTGGGACCCCCTTGTAGACTAGTGGCACTATGATGGATATGGTGCACTCATATCTTGTTGCTATTGTGATGATAATAACACAGGTTTCTACAGTTGATGTTTCAATTCATGGTTTTAATCTTTATGGCGACATAAGATGGTTTGTTGATTGTCATATGGCTATATGATTTTGATGGTCACTCACAACTTATGGTTGTACTATGAATAAAAGGATTATTTTTACAGGTTCTATGTTTACATTATATTAAACATCGATTGATTATTTTATATATGATTTTATACAAAAGGATGATATGGGATCTTAAACAAAAATAAAAAAAGGACTATACTCAAGCCCTAAGGTTATATGTAATTGTGGAAAAAGAAGGGTGTATAGACCCTTGTTGCTAGACTTATGCGCTTTGATTAAAAGTTATGTGTGAGGCATATGTGGTAACGTTATAGCACATTGTTTTTGTTAAAATATTTTGACATGACTTAGGGTGGCGCATTATGTAATGGATATAACAATGGGATATTTGTTTGATTTAATGGTTAATGTTATGGTGGATTGGCTGGCTTGTATGTTGAATTGAATGAGGCCAGGGAAGGAAGCGACGTGCATTTACTACATGTCACTCAAACAACCCTCGAGCTCATCACCCTAGCCATACTTTCATTTAGTTTTTCGGCTCTGGTGGTTGTTGATGCTCCATGATTTTTGGTTGTGAAAGAAGAATACAGTCCAACTCTCTCCCTCAAGTAATATTTTCTAGGTATGGTTCCTTTATTTTCCATCCATGATGGTTTTGCTGCGTTATGAATCGATTTTGGCTCAGAATTTCTTGAGGTCTATGTTTTCTTAAGTTTTTCGACTGTGTATCAGTGTTGTGCTTATGGTTTCTTCTGTGAATACTCTATACTGTTGGTGTTTTAAATAAAAGAAATGGTTATTCCTTATTGTGTGTAGCATGTGCATTGGTTTATTGGTTAAAAACATGTTTGATCAGCTTGGGGTTTTTGGTCTGGATCTCTGTGGAAAATTAATATTATGGTTTAGAAAATCTTTGAGTTTTGGCTCATGGGTTTTACAACCAGTCTTGGTGTTAATTTTTTTCACTCCTTTTTGTCTTGGTGGTTGATATGTTTCATTCCTCCGGGTTTCAATGCAAATTGTTAAGAGTTGGACTGTTCTTGCCATGTTTTTTCCGAGCTCTGAGCTGTCATTTATCATGGTGTTTCCCTCATTATCATTGTGTTGGAAAGCATTGCACAATCGCCTTTGGTATCACCCATAACTTTAAATGGAATCTTGTATATTTTTTTGGTTGACCATGGGTTGTGATCGGGAATTCTCCTCATAGTGCTTTTAAAAATTCTCTTCTTCTCATCTCTGTTGGAGGTGGATGAATGTGATGTTTTGGTAACCCCCAATATCAATATTTTTGGTTAAAGGTTATGTGTCTTTGGTGATTTTAAAATAAGCATGAGTTGTCTATGTCTTCGAATACTATCCCTTGATTGAGGCATTTGTTGTTACTTCTTTGTGGTAATTTTTTAAAGGGCATGAGTTATCCACGTCCCCAAAGAATTATTCGTTTGGTGGAGCTATTTTTTCTTACTTCCATTTGCTATGTTAAACCCTAAACATGATCTTGCTCTCGTTTCATTCCTGTCAAGCGTAAAAGAGACACATGTGTGTGCTTGGTATACTGGACACGACTTGGTTCTGTTTCTCCTCAGGCATGATTTGGCTTTGTCTCTTGTTGGGAATTTATTTTAAAAGAAGTCTGTAAAGGTTTAATTTAAAGGAGTCTTTGGCTCAAAGATGCATGTTATTGGTTCAATGCTATTTTGAATCAATTCTTATGTTGATCATTTTTGAATAATACCCGTGTGTGATTGGATTCGGGCCCGATTATGAGTTTTAACTCCCAGTTGATTAATACAAAAAATTGTAAATAATGGTTAATACTGTGCATATTCTTATTTGATTTTAAAGAACAAGAATTGGTTATAAATGGTTGAAGGTCATTGTGCGTCTTCTAATGTTTTTAAAAGAAAAAGAGGTTTAGCATTAGAATATGAAAGACTGTGGCTCAAAGGGTTATAATGTTATTATAAAAATGTCAATGATATTATTATGACTATTGTATAAGTTTTATGGATGCAAATGCTGCTATGATTGAGTATTATGGGAATATGAATTGTTTTGTTTGAAGTCAGCAAGCATTCTGTAAAGAAGGGATAGTTAAATGGTGTTGGTTTTAAAAGTGAATGCATATTGGATTATGAGGCATGAGCAGAGTTATTGTTGTTGTTTGATTTGATTTATTTTTATGAACAATATCCATATTTTATTCCCTCTCATACTATCACTTTTTCGCTCATTATACCCCCCTCATAATCCCAATTTCATTTTTACATGCCCTATTCTATAGAATAAATTAAAAACTTTGTATAATAATGACACAAAAATAGGTGGCAACTGATATTTTTGTTAATGATTGAACAATTAAATTATTTATCGAGTTGTTGAGAAGTACTTGTGTATTTGTCCCCTATCATGCTACCACTTTTTCGCTCATTACAATCCTTCCAGAAGTCCCATGAACCCTATCAACTCCCTTCTCACTTGGAAATTGTTAAATAATTTATTATAGATTGATTTGCATGGGTATTGTTGAGTGCAATCTATGTCATGTAAATTTCTCAATGATTTAATGTCAACTAGGAGCTCATAAGCTTAGAGGCACAACACAATATGTGCGAGGATTTGAAGTTGTCTATCCTAAACTACTAAATCAAAGAACATAAAGATAAAATAACATGAATATACAAATGACAAATTTTACCTACTATATACAACACATAGGTGTACTGGCATCAGTGAATGGGGGCCCTTCCATCCTTCAGTAAGTACACCATAATCGTAACAAAAGATAGCGATCAAAATGGAAGCATGTCTTGTATTCAAAAGAATATGATTACATCTTCATTCCAATATAAAATGTCCTCTCGACTAACCTCAAGAACCAACCTATCAATTCAAAACATGAGAATTTCCCAAACTTCACACAGATATATCCTTTGAAAGGAGAAGGCTCTCCTATTTATACAAGAACACAAGAAGCTACCCCATTAATGGAGATCCACTATTCTCTCCCTAGATCCATAAAAATCTCATATAGTTACAACCAAATGGCAAATGATGAGACACATATCCTCTTTGACCTTTATCCAAATCTTCTTCCATATCTTGAAGGGAATTTGAATTTGAGTATTGGAGGCCACATAAGAGTGTCTTGGAAGCTTCCAAATCACCTACACATGTCACCAAACTCATTCTAATTGTTAGGTATAAGTATAAGTATATTATTTTCTAAAGTTTAACCACAAATACACTTAAAAATGTTAAGAATTAATAAACTTTGGAAAAACATAGTTATAACCCAATGATGAGATAAATGTAATGATGTGGAGGTGGAATGAAGGTGACATGAAGGTAATATGGAAGTAATTTGAAGGTATTGGTGAATAATGGAGTGAGAATAGGGACTATTTTGAGGCCCAACATACCCCCAAACTGAAGATATTGCATGTCCTCATGCAATCTATTACATTACTTTTTGATACTTGAGCTTTGGCTTAAACGCTACATGATATCATTTACTTAACTTTTGCAAAGTGTTTTTGATGAACTGCAACTTGGTTGGTTCTTGGGTTTCAACCATATTTTGTTTGTTGCATTCAACTTTAATGTATGATCTCTACATATTGATAATGTGATTTTTATTGCAAAGTGTTTTTGTTGGAATGCATCATGGTTGGTTCTTGTGTGACAGCCATGACCGTGTTGGCATCCAATTATCTTTTAAGTACTTTCTTCTTTTTTTTGAAAATCCATTTATATGCTCATGATGATGTAATAGTAAATATATCTTGAAAGTATGTGGGATTTGAATGTGATATGAATGTTTTATGAATGTGGTAACATATGCATGTAAATGTATTTCCCCCCTCAACTGATGGTTTTGGCAATTTGACAAAATGATGAAAGGAAGTGAAGTTTTTCCAAAAATTATCATCCTAACTTTTCAAGGAATTAAATGGTTAAAAGTTAGAAAATATCATACCTTAAATTACCCTTTCAAAAATGGATGAGAGTTGTGCACGTGTGGCTGCAAAATTCTGTTCATAATCTTCTTTACTTGGTTGTGAAAATGGTGGATGAGATAAAAAAAAGTGAATCTTTTATTGTTGTTGCATTTGCTGCTAAATTTGCTATTGAATGTTTGGAATCTGCTACTGAATGTGGCTGAAAATGTATAAGGCTTGGAAGGTATACAAAATTCAGAATTTACACTTTCCCCCCTAGCCTTATTTATTGACTTGTCCTCAAGTCATTTACATAAAAAACTGAAAAGTAATTCTGCATCCTCTGCTACAAAATGATTGGTCTTCAAGTCTTCAACGCTCATTGGCACAATTCTTGTTATGTGAATAAATGTTTCGGTGTCAAACATAACAAGAAATTGTTAACTTAGTGACCATTGATGGATGCCACTAGTCAACACGAGAGCTCCCATATTTAATGAGGATGAGAGTCAAGATGCCCCAAACACATCTTGCTAAGTATGAATGAATTTGTTGTTGTCGAATACTTAGAAGATCCGATGAACAAGGGACATTGATGTATTCTCTTTGTTTATCAGCATGATAGCTTGCCCTTAAGGCATGCAAGCTTCAGGGTGTTTTTAGAAAAATATTTAGACTCAAGGACTATGGACTCAATGGTGCAAGGTTTTATTTGAAAGTGTAGGAAAAAGGAAACTGACAATGAATAGGTAAAGTGGACCAAATAGCTTGTAGATGATATTGGTTGGTTTTATTGGTGGGTTAGGATTGAAGAAAAATGTAATGGAGTGTATGTGGTAATGGAAAATGGATAATGACTCTTGCTGGAAAATAAATGAATTATGGCTCCAATTTCTCAAATATAGCAAATCTGCTCTTTAATTTTGGACCTTTTGCTAAAATAGCCGATTTTGACCAGCATTGACCAGCTACTTGTAGATGTGGAATTCAAGGGTGGATAGGTATTTCACCATCCTTGTACATTTAGGAACAAACCCCAGCTCTTTGAATTTTGCTAACCTGCCATGCAACATGTCAAACCATTAAGCTATTACAGGAAGTTGCAAGAACTTGTAATTTTCTGGAAATTTTGGTTATAATCATGGACTGGTTCTTTAGAGTTTCTCATGAAATTTGTCTTTGGAAGACCAATTGTCATCACAATGTAATATCCTTAATGATCACTTGATTAACCTATAAACTGCGAAAAAAACTTGGCAGAAAGAAAACATAAGTGTGTTCAAGAAGAAATGGCCATTTCCTTCATGATTCTTACGCAAAAATTTCGTACCAAATAAAACAGATTAAGAAAAATCAAAGTGTTGAAATTAACTCAATTCATGATATTAGTATCAATCCATTCTTAAAGAAATAACCATGAAAAGTAAATTTCTCCCTGTTTTTGTCAGATAACACATGTGCATGGCAAAGAGCTCGATATTATAGATTTGTTGTGTCTTGCAGATTAGTACGTATGTTATAAAAGAATACAAGCATACAACAATATGAAGTTGCCAATTCTAAGCAAGTTAATCAGCATTTAAATGATCCACCAATTGTTCTTTAAATTAATCTTCCAAATGTTCCAGTAAAAAGAGCAACAATGAAAGGGTATTTTGAGAATGACAATAGTGAATGATTTTTCAAAAATGTTGGTGTCCATTTTTAGAAATTTTTCCCTCAAACATGACCCTTTTCCACGAATGAAGTATTGTTGGTGAAACATCCAACCTCAAAAGTCCCTTTGATAGCATGACTTCTTCCATCAAAATTCCTACAACCCGCTGTACTGAAAACTTCTAAATTGGGCACACATCCCCAAAATATTCTTCCAATGAGAGCACACATGCCTTAGGGCCCAAAGTGGCCTTCAAGGCGGTTATAAAATCTCTTTAAACCTCCATACTCAGCTTTCAAAAATGGACAAATAAAAATGCTTCAAACTATGTTATCATGGGCATTTAAATTGTACAAAACCACCCCACAGATTATGGTTGAATATCTCGAATCGTGAACTAACAATGGTAGGGGAAAATATAGTGTGGGATCCATGAGGGAAATAGAGCAAAACAACAAAAAATATATCACGTTGTTATCTTGTAAGAAGATAGATTCATCGTCTTGTTGATATCAGGATTGATCATCCACAGCCCGATCCTAGGAAAATGTTTTTGATGTGTGACCACAGGACATTGTTGGGCCCCGTGATCATGGTTGTGGCCCTGGGAAGGTAAGTGAACATAGTCAGCTAAAGAATCAACCTATTCTCAAGGATTACCTCACCCATAAAAAACCGCCAACCTAGGACTACGAGAAGGATGTTGCCAATATCAAGAACTTTTTGTAGAAAGGTGGCCTGGTGATCTTCCCAGAGGGCACCACGTGTAGGGAGACCTTTATCCTGAGGTCTAGTTCCTTGTTCGTGGATCTCATGAATAGGACAGTGCTTGTGGCCATCAGTTTTCCATTTTGACAAATCAACTTTGCTGCATGCCTCTCGCATTCATTTATGGAGATTCTTCTTATTGTGTCAACCTCTTGTTTGAATTAATTTCTTCTCTAATTCATAACTTCACAAAATCTACACACAATCCATCAAATCGCTCAAAATAAGGCGAACTGGATTGCATAAATGGTTGAATATATAAAATTATCACAAAATCAAACTCATAATCTCCAAATAAATGTCATTTCGTCAATGTCTGACACGACATTTAAGAAGAATAGAATTTTTATGCATTGAATGAGTGAGATCCCTTATCTGTAGTGATAGCCATTTGACAAATTCTTGCTAGCAAGATGATCAAAATGAATCGATAATGATGGGTTCATTTCTCGTTTTTTTTGACAGATGCTAGAGAAAAATGTGATGGCTTGAAATTGCAGGGTATGCGCAGTATGGATATACTCGGAAGGCTCTTGGAAATTTCAGCGAATTGCAACATTCCACATGAAGCCAGACCGAATTACGGTTTTTGTTGTAAATGCATGTGCTATTCTAGCTGTGCTAAATACGTAAAACACAACTTCACTCTTGTGTATTTTGTGAAGGGAAACTCAATCTCTCGGGTGTCATCATGCCAGCAGCATCACCAGAAGCTTCAGTTCTTCATTTGATGAATTCAATCGCTCCTCTCCCGTATTGTTATGGATGCAATGGTTGTTGGATATGACGGGTGAAATCCGTTGGACTACAAATGCGTTGAACAGTGGCATCGGGTGACACTTTTTTTTTATTCTTCTCCTATGGGGCTCTGATTTTAGGTTTAATCCATAAATTGTGGTGGACAAGATGTCAACCAGCAACCGTATCTGGAAACAATGATTAGTGGATATTAGTACTGTCACTTCACAGTAGGCAAAGGATTGGGGATCCAGTGGTGTAATTCCAAGAGGTTGCATGACACGAAGACATTGGTAGCAATATGGGGGAGGTTCCCATTAGGCAATGGCGGTTTTGCCTGACCCTACTCAAGCATGCCCCTACTATTGCAAATACTTGGTGTGAAGCCTCGGGGACGACGTACCCCAATAACTAGGGGACTAGGGTGAGCTGAGGGGGGACAGCGTAAGTAAGCAAATGTGTATAAGCCTAGTAAAACATGATTGTTCCTGGCGGGCCATGATTTTGGTCGGAGAAACTGGAAGTGGCAAGACCACACAGATTCCTCAGTTTGAGGCGGGATACACTGCAAATCACAAACAGATTGCCTATACTCAGCCTCGTAGAGTGTTAATTTTTCAAAATCCCACCCAGTTTCAGTCTCGCTGATTTTTCAGTCAAATTTAAATGCCAAACTCAGTTTCAGCACTGTTTCAGCATATGCTCCAGCCGTGTTTCAGCATCTGCTACAGCCGTGTTTCAGCATCTACTACAGCAGTGTTTCAGCATCTACTACAGCCGTGTTTCAGCATCTACTACAGCAGTGTTTCAACATCTACTACAGCAGTGTTTCAGCATCTATTACAACAGTGTTTCAGCATATACTCAGCACTGTGTTTCAGCTTATGCTACAGCCTGGTGTTTCAGCATAAGCTACAACGGTGTTTCAGCATCTAAAAAACTTAACAGAAAATAAATTTCTGAACTGAAAATAAATTTCAGAACTGAAACATG
>JASDQU010435372.1:44930-56128 GCA_032191745.1 Picea mariana
TATGGAAGGAATGGACGATGACCTTTCATAGACCCACCTAGTGGCAACTCATCCCTAAGGGAACCAGCTTACTAGGGCACTCTGTCACTCCCAAGGTATGAACAAGTTAAAGAGCATAATTTCCAAGAAAATGTTATGAAACAAAAGAGAGTTCAGTGCACATACTCAAATGCTTCGAAAATCATAGTGACACATACCATGATACCCAGAATCATTACCTCATGGAGCAAGACCCACTTCTACTTCAAGACCAGGTTGATGGGATGGATGTTGTTGTTGATGATAGATAGGACACACTGAAGAAAAGATGGGCCCTCCGAGGCCAAGCTCAAGTCATATGGCTCTCGGTACTCCATGTCTAGGACCTGTGGGCCTTTAGACAAAATCTCCTTAATTATCTCTAGGATAGGGGATAACATCTGGCTCCAACACGGGGACATGTGCTCACCGTAGAGCACATGAGAACCTCAACATCTCTGGCATGACCTGTAATCTGCTAGATCTCAACAAAAGTAATTAGTAATCTTTTGGGGTGGTATTATCACCCCTGGATCATATATGATACAATGAAATAAAAGTAAGCAAGCATATATACAAATGGAAATGAAACTACAACTACACTACTCTAGCATGATATGCAGATGGTATATACAATGAACGAAAATGCCTACCTACTTACCTGTACTTACCTATGAAGCCAATTCTTTGCCCCTTGATGGGGTTTGAGGAGGTTTCCACTAACTGGTAATGGACGTATTCTTCCTTCCAACATGGATAGATAGTAGGCATCATTGTCTGACTTCATTCCGACTCTAAAAGGTCCAAGCCAAAATTGTGCATTCCCTTTAACATTAGTAGGATCTCCCTTTTTTGTATCCCACATCCAGACCGTATCTCCCTCTTGGTAATCCTTTGTTTTGAACTTGGTTGTTTCTTGTACAACTCTAGTATTATGTTTTGAGGGAGGAGTGTGGGATTCTGCTATGAAGACTTCATGTTGGGTTGGTTTGATCAATATGTCATAATCTCCTTTCTTTAATAGCTTAACAGTACCAACTTCTTTGTCCTTCTATTTGTCTAGTAGTTGTTGGTATTCTTCCTTCTTTGGCCATTGTATTTTATCAAAGTCTTCCTCTGAAGCGAAAGGAAAATCCTCAGGATAAAACACAAGAAGGTTTTCCTTGATTGGCTCATGTGTTTCACTAGTTTCAACATCATTAACAATTGCTTGCACATGGACCTTGGCCATCGGCACATTTGGGACGTGTGTTATTGTCCCGTCATTCATAGGCACATTGATGTAAGTTATATTCATTTCCAAGGTGCCTCCCAATATTGCAGCAAACGTCCAGAACAACAGCATTCCCCATACATCCGAAAAATCCATAACCACAATATCCATGTGGATCACTCTCTCGGGATATCTTCCAAGGCGTACTTCAACATTTTCAAATACCCCATGAGTGGGTATGGCTCTGGATTCAAAACCACGCACATTCATATAAGGTTGTGTGGCCTTTAGGCCTAATTTCTCCATGGCCTTCAAAGACATCATGTTAGCACCTGCTCCTGAATCAAGCATACAATTGTTAAGGCATTTGTTATTAACCAATAATGTCATGAAGAAAGGCAGGTGTCCATCATACTGAACCCTAAAATGGTCTTCTTGTAACATGATAGGAGGGTCCATTGGCTCATCTGATACTTCTTAAAAAAAATCGAACCTTTATTTTACAAATGGGACCTTGATGACTTCCCTTAGTGGAATGGTTACGTACATTTTTGCCAATGCACCTTTAAAGTCAAAATCCAAATCCACCTTGTCGGTTTTGGGAGGATTTTTAGGAAGCAGTATGCTCATAGGTGGAGGTCTTGGTTGTGAAATTACAGGTCCAGTAGAGAGAGGTTGGTTCATTCATTTTTTCCTAGTGTACACTTGGAATTCTTGTTTCTTCAACTTTTCTCTCGACTCTTGATCAAGGTTATTTATCACCTCCATCCTAGCCTTCCTAGTTTCTTCCTTTATGCCTTCTTGATGTTCTTTAAGTGTCACATTAAGGCAATATTGAAGACCTTCAATGGTATGATTGACAATATTCACTTGGGCGTGTTCACCATTGTTTAGGGGACACTCATGCTCCCAATGTGAGTCTCTACATTGTAAGAACCAAAGGTTTTCGTATACCATGTTTACGGGGGATAAAGTATAGGAACTTCTTGATAAATTTTCGATCTAAAAACTTGAGTTCCTTTCTAGAATTTCCCTCTGTAAGGAACCTTAGGAGCCTGTTGTTGAGCTCTTTCCAAGTTTACAATCCTATTCATCATTAACTCTTGGGTTTTTACCATGCCATCTACAGTCAATTGTAGTTTTGCTAAGCTAGCGCTAATATCTGAGGTAGCTTCAGGATTATGAACTATCTTAGGTTTAGCATCCATTTTGACTCTTGGGGCAGAGAAAGCCTCAACTCTAGATGATGATAGATTGTCTTCAATCCTTGTAGCTACCTCTTGGGCCTCTTGGATTGTTTTAGGGGCTTTATCTCTAAGGAGAAAGCCCATCTGTCCTATAAAGGCTTTGGTGTAAAGAAAGAGAAGGAAACTGTCTAAAGGATGATAGCTCACTAGGATCTTTTGCACTAAGGTTTCAAATTTATCATGAAATTCCCTAACAGTTTCATTCTCTTTTTTTGTGTGTTATTCAGCCTTATCAACAACATGTTGGGGTCTTCCTTGACACTCCATCGTTTGAAGAATATTTCCTCCAACTTATCCATGGTTTTAATACTAGCCCCAGGGAGACCATTGTGACATCATCCAACGCCATCATGGAGGGTAGCAGAGAACAATTTCATAGGTAAATCTTTAGCATCATCATTGATGGGATGGAGCTGAAAGAAGGCCCAGAAGTTGCTCATATGATCCTTGGCACTGACTACATCATTACCAGTGAATTTAGGCAACCATTTTTCATACTTAGGGGGAATTTCCGTAGGGTATCCTAGTATGTTTGTCATGTCTAACGGTTTGAAGATCTTGGATGACCATTGTTTCTGGATATTAGCTTCATTTGGATTAATAGTTTGAGTTCTTGCACTAGACATTGTGTTTAAAGGAAAATTGCCTCCAAATAATGATTTTACTATAGGAGAGTTTCGGGGAGGTTTTCTTCTAAATGACTTGGGAGGGTTGGTATACCTCCCTGAGCATTGTGGAGTCTCCAGATAATTCTCTTGAAACTATCAAAGGGATGATGGGATCACCCTTAGTGGATTCACCAGGTAAGCTTTGTAAGATAAAGGCTTTTGAGAAAAGACTTACCGAAAAAGTGTCATCTTGAGGAAAATTGACTCAGTGTTCCCCGGTAACGGTGCCAAAATGTTATCGCACAATTTGTACTTGCCCCAAAATCACAAGGCAAGTGGGTACATAATAGACGTAACTGGAAATAACCTATCACTGTCACCTTTCCCTTTCTATTTAGGAGTATGTTTAAGCTACCCCAGGGGAGACGTCCCCGGTGACCTGGGGGTTTGAGAAGGCTAAGGAAAATAGTCACAAGGAAACCCTTCCCCCCCCACAGATCACTCTAATCAGAGGTTTCTTTTATGTCTTAAGGATGAACCAAATGAATAATATTGTGTACATGCCCAGAACAAGACAACAAGGAAAACGGGGCACTTTCCAAGTACCAGATGATTGTTAATACTTTATAAGACAATAAACCTTCGTAAAATAAGTTAGTTGATTATAAATTTGCAGCCATGCATCAGTTTATAGCAACAATTAATATCTTATAATAGCCACAATATTCAAGCCTTGAAATTGCTTGAAAAAGACAATAAAAAGTGACTTTGACTAGGCAAATTGATAGTAAATTGTCACAAGCCAAGTTGGCAATGTTTAGCTAGCTTTTAATGTCACTTTTGCAGAGATTTTGCTGCAGTTAGATGGTTGTAGCTATATTTTGCAACAGCAGCAAGTTTAAATGGCCAAAAGTGCAAGAAAACCACACACAAAACTAGCACTTACCTAGTAGATTCACTAGCAATTGTCACAATTAAATTTTGATTGGTTCTAGTGTGAGTTATGTAGGTAAATGTGCCAAATTAATGTATGTTTAGATGGTTGTAGAAATGTTTTGCTACAGCAGCAAGTTAGCTTAGGAGTTAGTCTAATTTAGGGTTAGAAAAAATTTAGTAAAGAGCTCCAAGATAAGAGTGTAAGTGTTTGTTTGCTCAATCATCACTTGTAAGAGGTAGTCTAGTGCCTTTCTAGGGTAAATGGAGTCACTAATGGCAGCAACAAATTCTTAAAGGAAAGATAGAAAATGATAATAATATGTTAAGGGATGGAGAGGACAAGAGAGGTGTTGGTATCCCAAGGCCTCAAATCCTTTTCCAAGAGAAAATTGCTAGAAAGTAACAAGGGTTAGGCCCTAGCGATTTTCTCTTTCCTTGAACAAAATGTAATAAATTATGCAATTGGAAATGGAAGTAGGGTTACTAGAGTGCTACAATGGTAGGTCTATAGTATCTACTTCAAATTAGGTGTCTTTCAAGAGATTTTAACCCATGGAATATTATAGGGAAAAAGATGATAACACATGTCATTCCCCTAAGGTTTCAAGCTAGCAATTTCATAATCTTAGACATGAAACAAGTAAAAAATAATCATAGCATTCATTCACAATGAAAAAATGCAGAATTTCCACTTACTTCACCAAGAATAATCTAGCAAATCACCCTAGTTGAAGATCCTCCACAAGAAAATAGCCAAAATGCACCAAAATTTGCCTCCTTCAAGAAGTGCACACCACTAGTTTCAACCAATAACACTTAAGGGAGGCCGAATTTCAGACCTCTACTTGAGTGATGAGTGAATGATGATAAAATACAGGAGATTTATCTCTTATTTATACAATGACAATGACCTTTAATTGTCTTTTAGGTCAAAAAAGGCCGGCATGGCCAGTTTACATCAAAATTCCAATTTTACATAAAATTAACAATTTGTCTTTAGGGATGACGTCATTCCCCTCTTAGGGTGATGTTAGGCCCCATCATGGAACGTTAGGCCTCAAAAGTGAAACGTTAGGCCTCAAAAGGCCTCAGAAGCTGTCACACGTGCCAACCAAGTCGACCTCATGCAAAAACCCTAACTGGATGACGTCAAGGCTCAATATGATGACGTCAGGGACCTTTAAGGCCCAACGTCATGGTGGAAGGGAAAGACCCCCCTGGGTCTAGGCTTTTCAGAGTGTCTCGGAGGAAATGTTCTTCCTCTTTCCTGGTGTCATCCTCTATGTGTCTCTTTGCCCTTGGTTGGGGTCACAGCATCCATCTGATGGGCTTTTAGCCCCGTGGAGGTCCGAGCTAATCATCTCCCCATATGTACCTATCCATCGGGCATGGTCCTACATCAACAAAAAGTACGCCCTCCATGGGCTAATAGGTCACAGGGATCATAGCAATGTCAATCACATCCAATAATCAAATTACCCAAACATCTACATCAAACCCCCTTTTACCCAGACAAATGCTCAAAGATGTTATGCAGTTTAACAAGCCAGGTTTGGAGAGGGTCTCAGGATGTCCTATTGGGATAATCCTCTTCAAGTTTTGGGTGTCTCCCAGGTGAAGACCAATCTAGGTCATGTAAGTGTATGAAATGGAAAATGGAATGTTTGGGCAAGGGGTGCAGTGATAACAGGGAAATGTAGGTCTTACCTGTGGGTGCCTCTGTAGAGGGAGAGATGCACCTTGTCATGGATGCCATTGTTTCATAGCCCATTCAATGCCTTTTATTCTTTGTCTTATTGTTTTTTTCTTTTCAAGAGAATAGTTGAGGGACATTTTCCTGGCATGGTGACCAGTGGTGATAGCGTTACCACAAGCACTTCATGGAAATCAGAGGGTTGGCTCGTGATGAGACCCCCTTTCTCTTGGCTATGCCACCAAGAGCCACTACCCTAGTTTGGTGACCAAATAGATGGTAGTGTCATACTGCTACATGCCCATGGACCTAATAGGCCGGTTCATGATGAGACCTCCTATCCACCAACTAGATCTTGAGTTTTATTTTATTTTACAGGTCCCCTTTTCTTACTGAGAAGCCATTTATTGCTTTCTCGGGAATCCCTAGGCGAAGCATCTCAAGGTTTCATTTTGGATTTTAACTTTTGCCAGCTACTTTTACCCTCTGGGCCTTTAGCCCCTTCTTCCAACAAGGCAAGGTACAACCCTTACTAGCTTGGCAAACCCAATGCCCAAACCAAGGCAGGGGAAGATGAGAGGGACAATGATGAAAAGTGGTAAGTATGGAAGGAATGGACGATGACCTTTCATAGACCCACCTGGTGGCAACTCATCCCTAAGGGAACCAACTTACTAGGGCACTCTATCACCCCCCCAGGTATGAACAAGTTAAAGAAAATAATTTCCAAGCAAACGCTATGAAACAAAAGAGATTTCATTGCACATATTCAAATGCTTCGAAAATCAAAGTGACACATACCATGATACCCTGACTCATTACCTCATGGAGCAAGAGCCACTGCTACTTTAGGATCAGGTCGATGGGATGGATGTTGTTGTTGTTGATAGATAGGACGCACTGAAGAAAGATGGCCCTCTGGGGCCAAGATCAAGTCATATGGCTCTCGATACTCCATGTCTAGGACCTGTGGGCCTCGAGACATAATCTCCTTAGTTATCCCTAGGATAGGGGATAAAAAGTACCGCAGAAGCAGAATACATAGCGTTGTGTGTGGCAGTCCGAGAATCAGTGTGGTTTCGCAAGCTCCTTGGAGATTTATTTGTTCATGAGATGGATTCCACCGTTATCCATTGCAATAACCAGAGCTATGTAAAGCTCTCAGAGAATCTTGAGTTTCACAATAAATCGAAACACATTGAGATCAAATATCATTATATCAAAGATATGGTGCAAAGGAAAGCAGTACAAGTGCAGTACCTTTCTACACATGCGCAGGTTGCAGATGTCTTCACCAAACCACGTGTCAAGACGAAGTTCGAGTACTTCCGTGAGAGACTTGGCCTGGTGGAGAATTCCTCCCTGCCTGAGAGGGACTGTTGTTGATTGCAGCTTCATGAGACATCCTCCAAATCGTTCTGCTATGGACCGAGTTGAGACATCTGTGAGAGAGATCCCAAGTGTTGGGTGTTCCCATGTGATGGGTGTGCGTCAGACTCTAGACTGAGTTGTGATGACATGTGGTCTCTTGTCTACTGCTCTGGACTGAGTTGAGATGACTTGAGATGGTCTCATTCCTTGTACTCCTCTAGAATGAGTTGAGTCGGCTTGAGATGATCTCCTGCCTTGTACTCATATGGACTTAGTTGAGCCGGCTTGAGATGGTACTCTTGTGGACTCATTTGAGTTAATCTGTTGAGTGTGACGTCCCTGTGGGTGAACACAGGTGGATGTGTCCCGAGTGGCTGAGCACTAGAGGATGAGAGAAATCCTTGCTATATTGTCTGAGAGTAAGATTTGTTGTAACCCTAATTATGTTGTGAAGGTTACAAGTCGGCCCCACCATGTGAAAGATAATTAATATTGTGTAAATATTAATTATATTTTTGAGTTATAGAAGTTGACCCTATTGTGCCAATAGACACACCTTTTGTTGTGTCAAGGTTTTGTATAAATAAGAGTGGATCACACTCACTCATCATCTCATAATTTCAGCAAGCACTTGTACAGCTGAAGTGTGCACCTCTCTTGGATGCAAGTTTCAAGGTTGTAGAGCACCCTCTTGTGTGCATCTAGGGTTTATGGTGTGGGGGATCTTCTCTTGAGAATATAGCAAAGGATTGTTGGGTTTTTCCCTTGATTGAGAAGGGTTTTCCCATGATACTTCTTGTGTTCTTGTGCATGGTCATTCTTCTTGTGATCTTGGTTACTACAGCACTTGTGTATGGTATTGTTGCATTGTTTATGGTTCAAGTACATGCTAAATTGAAATAAACTACATATGCATCAGCTTAACCATCAAAAACTTAACACTAGTTTTAACCAGGTACATCAAGGATCCAATCAATTGTTTGTACATCATGGGATCCACCAAATCTAAAGATGAATCAATCGGTAGCTTCAGACTTATCATCATGGGTGTGGCCATGGACTTGCAGTCCATCATCACGAATCTTTGTAGGATCTCAACAGTATATTTTCCTTGGCTAAGGAAAATCTCATCTAATCTCTGCCACACCTCCAATCCCAAGAATTAATGTATCAAACCTAGATCCTTCATCTTGAACTCTTACGCGAGCTCCGTCTTGCACCCAACTATGATCTTCTCATCTCATGTCAGAAACAAGTCATCCACATGTAGGATCGATGGGCAACCATCCCCAAGCTCATCAAATAACTGTTTGATCTAGCATATCAGGGCATGGGTGTCTACTTAGGCCCGTACAAATCCTTCTTCAATCTACATACATGAGACTCCTTCTCATGTATCTTGTGGTTTCTCTATGTACACTTCTTCTGGCTACTAGAGAAAGTGTCTCGTCATAATCTTCTCCCTGTTGTTGGGAGAATCCTCAAGCCACAAATCAAGCTTTGTACATCTCTATGTTGCCATCTGCAGCATGCTTGATCTAGTAGATCAACTTGGAAGTCACCACTAACTTCCCTTCTAGTCTCAGAACCAAGGAAAGAATCCATATCCCAGTCCTTCTCATTGGATTCCGCCTCTATAATTGAAACAAGGGAATCCTCCCAATAGGTCTCTTATCCCCTCAAAGCCTTTGAAGCTTCGATCTAGCTTCTTGTTTGTCTTTCTTGGAAGACGTCTCTCTCTCCCATCTAAATCTGAGGAGGAATATTGTTTGAATGAAAATCTCTAAGCAACTGACTCTCTCTGATATCATGCTCACTTTGATTCTACATGCTCCTGTGAATTGTCCCAGGGACACTGCTCCTCCCTACTGGATCCTGAGCGATGACTCCCTCTGAACTCTAGCTCCTTCTGAGCTGGTACTTGGTGGGGCCTCCTACCTCACCACTGGTGGAGCCATCTGCTCCTCATGGTATGGTTCATCTAAATTGTTGCCTCCTGCAACCATTATTATAGCTCCATCTTAGAGTTATTACCTGTGACCTTCCTGGAACAAGAAACAAGGACAACAACATCTCCATGGTAATCTCCATGGAATTTACAAGATAACCTTCCTAGAACAAGGTCAACAACCACAAACATCTCCTAGAGGAGATCAATTTATCTTGTAAACAAGTGCATTATTAATATGAGCATTCACCTAATGGTAGTCGTACCAACTATAATCAAGTGTTTACTAAACTAACAATAGAGACAGAAATGATAGAATTTAAAGATTGTTAGTCTAGTTACAACACTTACTTAAACTGCAGCAATATAAAAATATCAAACCTGATATGAAAACCTGGAGTTTAGTTGTTGTTGTCCCACTCGAGTTGTCTTCTATAGTTTCCTTGGTCATGTGCTTGGAAGCACTACTGGCTAAAGGACATACTCTTCATCCTTTGACTTTTGATCTTCAGCATCTGCTGCATGTGCATGGTGATTCTTCTTTATCTTTTCATGTTTAAGAGGACATTGTGCAGCATAATGTCCCATCTCCTTACAGTGGTAGCATCTGATATTTGACGCATCCTTCCTGTGGCATGGTTTCTTAGACTTCTTCGGGTTGCCTTCTTCCCTTTCCTTTCTCTTCTTCACTTGGAAAGTAAGTGCTTGATTTTCATCATCATTAGTCTTCTGTGATTTGGATATCAACCTGGATTCCTCTTGGGTGCAATCTGCCCATAGCTTGTTGAACTTGGGCAATGTGCTTCTAGTGAAAATATTTTGAACAAATGGATCCCAAGAGGAGCGAAATCCATTGAGTGTAGTAGTCACGAGTTCAACGTCTTCTATTGGATCTCCAATGGCTGCTAACTAGTCCTTGATCTGCGAGATCCTCATGAAATAGTTGGCTACTCTTTTTGGCTTGTTCATTGTCATGTTTCTGAGTTGATGCCTTAGAGTAAGCTTTCGACTGGTATTCTTACTTTTATAAAGATTGGTTAAGGCATCAAACATTTCCTTCAGTGTCTTCAGTTCTGATACATTAGGTATCAGATGATCCTTTATTGAGTCTATCAAGATCATCTTGGCCTTGACTTCATTCTTCCTGAACTTTGCTTTGGCGTCTTCTTCTTCTGGTTCTAGAAGCATCTATTTGATATGATCCAATAACTCATTATCTTCTAGAATGAAGAGACCTTTGTGCTTCCAGGATCTGAAGTTATCTGCTCCATCCAATCTATCTTGAACTCTCATGTTGGTTGACATTTTTCGCTGGTAGAAACCCTAGCACTGAAAAACCTCGATTTTTCAAACTTCACTAAATTGCACGTTGAGGGTTTCAGGGGGTGCACTAGGCTATGGCGCACTGCTCTGTGAAGGAATTATTCCCAATGTCCTTGGGATAGTGCTCAACGAGCTTGACAATGTATTGCAGCTACAAGGTGTTGTTATAGCGATCTTCCTTCTAGTGGTCAAATTGTTCTAAAAGTAACCAACTTTGATACCATGTTAGATTTTCCTTATTTACAGAGCATTAGAGTTACTAGTGTTCTTTTTCTTCATTACCATTATCATATATATATCATGTACTGAGTAGTAGCAACATAAACAAGAGACAAAAATAACACAAAAGATTTATCCTGGGAAAACCCCAAATGGGGGAAAAACTCAACAACCTTTCTTAAATAGATTTAGTTCACAAAGCAAGTCCAAACAGATAAACCCTAGCTCAAAGGCTAGCTCAACAAGAAATATCACCACAGCTGCAACAACAGCACAATGCGAAGATAGTGCACCACTACCAAGAGTAGCACACAAGAGAGATATACCAGAAAGATTGAACAAGAAGAAACTGTCACTACAGCAACTGTGTCACCTTCTCCAAACTTGCGCCTTGATTCTGTGTTGATGAGAAAGTGTGAGTGAGTGAACAAATGAGCCAAGGCACCTCCTATTTATAGTCTTCCTAACTGTTATCACACAGTTTGTAGCTAGGTCAAATGGCTATGAAGTAGAAGGCCAAACTGGCGTAATAGGAACCTATCCCACCCAATGTCACCACGATGAGGAGGTTCTTTCTCTTTAGGGAGGTTAGGCCCAGGGGAGACGTCCCCGGTAACCTGGA
>JASDQU010435373.1:31893-76028 GCA_032191745.1 Picea mariana
ATATATATATATATCCGCAAGAGTTCTATGTGTATATATTTTAATTGCATGCAGTTCGAAAAATGGATGTGGCATAACTCAGTTGGATGTTGGGTATGTTACAATATGTTCCACTGAGATAATGAAAGCGTTCTCTCATGTATCGTGCCCCGGCTTGGGTGGTCGGGGACGTTACAATATGGCAGCCACTCATGCAAGTAAGGAAGCAGTATGGTTACAAAGATTGTGTTCAAGTATTGGGTTGGTAAAACAAGCTGTAAGGTACATTGTGACAGTCAAAGTGCAATTTTTCTGGCAAAGAACCCAACTTATCATTCAAAGACAAAGGATATTGATATTTAATATCACTTTGTGAGATAAATGGTTGAAGAAATGAAAGTATTGATGATGAAGGTGGACACTTTGAAGAATGTTGCAGATTCATTAAAAAATATGTGAGCACTGAGAAGTTCTCTTGGTGTAGAGGATTCATGGGCATTGTTTCCCTAGATTGTTGACTATGTAACCCCCTGTAAGCAAAGAAATCAACAAGTGGGAGAATAAGCAAAGAAATCAACAAGTGGGAGAATTTTGTGTATGCATTATATTATTTGCACGAGTAGTAGTGTCTATGTTTCACTAGGTGCGCAGGGGGGTTCAGTGGGGAGAAATCCCCCTGCGCAGCGGTTTGGGGGTAGCACCCCCAAGATTTTCTTTTGCGTCGAGAAACGTGTCGCATTTTTGCCTCATTTTTTCATGTTGCCTCAATTTTCATGTCCATTATTGGGAGTTTTTTTGACGGATGGTTTTTTCCGATGGTTTTTTATTTCCGGTTAAGGAATTAGGGTTGTTGACTAATCTAGGTCATTGGGTTAGGGTTTTGGATGTCGTTGGATCCTATATGTATATTGTATTGTAAACAATGTAGAACTATGAATGAATATAGAATATGTTGGTTTTCCTGGTTTGGGTTTCCAAGGGAAAAATCTGTGTGTAATGTTTGTATTTTCCATTGTATATTTTCTATTCTTTTACTGAAAATATGTTTGCAGTAAATATTGTGCAAGGTTGAAATCTATAGTTTGTAGGTCTTGTGAAGACACCTGTGCCAACTCTAGCTTGGCTAATTTGGATGGCTCCCAAGTGGTGACTACCACTAGATTTAAATGCAACACTCTTTGATGGGTACTACTGTGTGTTGATTTAGGGATAGATATGTTGGTTTTCATCTGCCATGCTATAGGTGGGACCTCAGTAGTGGACACTAGTGCCAGTTGTTGACAAAGTGAAACGAATTTTTGCATGGATTATTTCTGCATGATCTCTTGCATAGTAAAATTCCCTTTGAGTTCCTCGGCAAGGCTCATAATGGTTACATAAATTACTTTAAAACTACTTGGATTAGGTGCCAGTGTGGACCTGATGGACTACAAGGATACTTTCTCAATAATGGGTGCAATTCCAGTCTGTTGCGATGACAGTGGGTTACATTACTTTTCTCTACCTTCAGGGCTCAGAGTTAACCTGATTATCTTGCACCATTTTTTACGAGTGGTTTTTTTTGATGGGTCCTAAATTCGTTTAACTCGACAGCAGGAACCAAACCCACCACCGAGGCCCAATTAGACTCTGCAGTGTTTAATAGTGGAATGGTTCTCTAGATTTTGCAATCTGGCCAAAATAATCGATGGGCTTTACGTTTTCTTGTGAAGGGTCTCTCCTTCAGTTCAAGCGTTCTCTTTTTTTGTATTTTGTCTTAGGCAGGACTGATATAATATAAAGCCGGTATAAACCAACTAAGTGACAAAGTGGGAAACAAACTTAACTACTAGAGAAGAGGCTGATCTTGGGATAACTGTTTCACTCTAGCATGAAGACAATGATCGTCTACCATGGGACTAGTACTAATACATTAACCATGCGGGCATTCCAATTACTGACTGAGATACAATTTATTAGAAGAAAACATGTATGTGATAAAGAATGACAAGTAAAATAATTCACTCAACTCTAATCATCAATCACATAATAACACAACGATTAATCTTTATCATTAAATAAAGAACTATAAAACATTGCATCATATAACTTATCAATAGATTTAGTTCTTACTTGTTACTACATCCATTCATGAGACAAAATAGGAAATAATTCTTCTCCACATCCAATCATACACACATTTGATGAAAACACAACTTTGTCTCTAGTCCCAAAATGACTTCTCAATTAAAAGAAGCTCAAAAATAGTTCTTAACAAAACCAAAAATGAGAGTTTCTTGCAACAACCATCGACCCTTAACTAATCGGTCGATGCTCCTATTTATAACATAAAATTAACTAAAAATAACAATTGAAGTGCAGCTAAGTAAAAAAAAACTCGCCATATGGCGCTCTTTTCTGTTAGTTTTTCTAAGAGTCGAATCAAGATATCACTTAAGAGGGTGACTCTTCTCATACTCCAACCACTTGATGAACAGATCTTCGCAGGTGTTGGTGTATGGGAACCTATGTTGTTCCATCGGGGCCGAGTGAATCTCTCTTATCTCTACCGCATGTGCCTAATACTTGAGTATATTGGCATTTAATTGTTGCAGCATAGCCCGAGCTTTGATCAGATGCTCCATAAATTGTTGCACCTGATCTGGCACCATGTTTATAACCTTTGCTATTTCTTCAGCCCATGATGAGTCTTGCTCGGTGTGGGACTTGACTAATTTGGCTGGCTCCCAAGTGGTGACTACCACTAGATTTAAATGCAACACTCTCTGATCAGTACTATTGTGTGTTGATTTAGGGATAGATATGTTGGTTTTCATCTGCCATGCTATAGGTGGGACCTCAGTAGTGGACACCAGTGCCAGTTGTTGACAAAGTGAAACAAATTTTTGCATGGACTCTTTTCGCATGTTCTCTTGCATAATAAAATTCCCTTTGAGTTCCTCGGCAAGGCTCATAATGGTTACATAAATTACTTTAAAACTACTTGGATTAGGTGTCAGTGTGGACTTGGTGGACTACAAGGATACTTTCTCAATAATGGGTGCAATTCCAGTCTGTTGCGATGACAGTGGGTTACATTACTTTTCTCTACCTTCAGGGCTCAGAGTTAACCTGAGTATCTTGCATCATTTTTTATGAGTGGTGTTTTTTGATGGGTCCTAAATTCCTTTAACTCAACAGCAGGAACCATACCCACCACCGAGGCCCAATTAGACTCTGCAGCATTTAATAGTGGAATGGTTCTCTAGATTTTGCAATCCGGCCAAAATAATCGATGGGCTTTACGTTTTCTTGTGAAGGGTCTCTCCTTCAGTTCAAATGTTCTCTTTTTTTGTATTTTCTCTTAGGTAGGACTAATATAATATAAAACCGGTATAAACCAACTAAGTGACAAAGTGGGGAACAAACTTAACTACTGGTTGATCTTGGGATAATCGTTTCACTCTAGCATGAAGACAATGATCGTCTACCACAGGACTAGTACTAATACATTAACCGTGCGGGCATTCCAATTAGTGACTGAGATACAATTTATTAGAAGAAAACATGTATGTGATAAAGAATGACAAGTAAAATAATTCACTCAACTCTAATCATCAATTACATAATAACACAACGATTAATCTTCATCATTAAATAAAGAACTGTAAAACATTGCATCATATAACTTATCAATAGATTTAGTTCTTACTCATTACTACATCCATTCATGAGACAAAATAGGAAATAATTCTTCTCCACATCCAATCATACATGCATTTGATGAAAACACAACTTTGTCTCTAGTCCCAAAATGACTTCTCAATTAAAAGAAGTCATTTAATTTGGATGGCTTCCAAGTGGTGACTACCACTAGATTTAAATGCAACACTCTCTGATGGGTACTACTGTGTGTTGATTTAGGGATAGATATGTTGGTTTTCATTTGCCATGCTATAGGTGGGACCTCAGTAGTGGACACCAGTGCCAGTTGTTGACAAAGTGAAATGAATTTTTGCATGGACTCTTTCCACATGATCTCTTGCATAATAAAATTCCCTTTGAGTTCCTCGGCAAGGCTCATAATGGTTACATAAATTACTTTAAAACTTCTTGGATTAGGTGCCAGTGTGGACCTAGTGGACTACAAGGATACTTTCTCAATAATGGGTGCAATTCTAGTCTGTTGCGATGACAGTGGGTTACATTACTTTTCTCTACCTTCAGGGCTCAGAGTTAACCTGAGTATTTTGCACCATTTTTTACGAGTGGTGTTTTTTGATGGGTCCTAAATTACTTTAAATCAACAACAGTAACCAAACCCACCACCGAGGCCCAATTAGAATTTGCAGCATTTAATAGTGGAATGGTTCTCTATATTTTACAATCCGGCCATAATAATCGATGGGATTTACGTTTTCTTGTGAAGGGTCTCTCCTTCAGTTCAAACGTTCTCTTTTTTTGTATTTTCTCTTAGGTAGGACTAATATAATATAAAGCCGGTATAAACCAACTAAGTGACAAAGTGGGTAACAAACTTAACTACTGGAGAAGAGGTTGATCTTGGGATAACCGTTTCACTCTAGCATGAAGACAATGATCGTCTACCACAGGACTAATACTAATACATTAACCGTGATGGCATTCCAATTACTGACTGAGATACAATTTATTAGAAGAAAACATGTATGTGATAAAGAATGACAAGTAAAATAATTCACTCAACTCTAATCATCAATCACATAATAACACAACAATTAATCTTCATCATTAAATAAAGAACTGTAAAACATTGCATCATATAACTTATCAATAGATTTAGTTCTTACTCATTACTACATCCATTCATGAGATGAAATAGGAAATAATTCTTCTCCACATCCAATCATACACGCATTTGATGAAAAAACAACTTTGTCTCTAGTCCCAAAATGACTTCTCAATTAAAAGAAGTCATTTAATTTGGATGGATCCCAAGTGGTGACTACCACTAGATTTAAATGCAACACTCTCTGATGGGTACTACTGTGTGTTGATTTAGGGATAGATATGTTGGTTTTCATTTGCCATGCTATAGGTGGGACCTTAGTAGTGGACACCAGTGCCAGTTGTTGACAAAGTGAAACGAATTTTTGCATGGACCCTTTCCGCATGATCTCTTGCATAATAAAATTCCCTTTGAGTTCCTCGGCAAGGCTCATAATGGTTACATAAATTACTTTAAAACTACTTGGATTAGGTGCCAGTGTGGACCTGGTGGACTACAAGGATACTTTCTCAATAATGGGTGCAATTCCAGTCTGTTGCGATGACAGTGGGTTACATTACTTTTCTCTACCTTCAGGGCTCAGAGTTAACCTGAGTATCTTGGACCATTTTTTACGAGTGGTGTTTTTTTATGGGTCCTAAATTCCTTTAACTCAACAGCAGTAACCAAACCCACCACCGAGGCCCAATTAGACTCTGCAGCATTTAATAGTGGAATGGTTCTCTAGATTTTTCAATCTGGCCAAAATAATCGATGGGCTTTACATTTTCTTGTGAAGCGTCTCTCCTTCAGTTCAAACATTCTCTTTTTTTGTATTTTCTCTTAGGTAAGACTGATATAATATAAATCCGGTATAAGCCAACTAAGTGACAAAGTGGGGAACAAACTTAACTACTGGAGAAAACACAACTTTTTCTCTTCTTCAGTTCAAACGTTCTCTTTTTTGGTCTTTTTTTGTATTTTCTCTTAGGTAGGACTGATATAATATAAAGCCGGTATAAACCAACTAAGTGACAAAGTGGGGAACAAACTTAACTACTGGAGAAGAGGCTGATCTTGGGATAACCATTTCACTCTAGCATGAAGACAATGATCATCTACCACGGGACTAGTACTAATACATTAACCGTGCGGGCATTCCAATTACTGACTGAGATACAATTTATTAGAAGAAAACATGTATGTGATAAAGAATGACAAGTAAAATAATTCACTCAACTCTAATCATCAATCACATAATAACACAACGATTAATCTTCATCATTAAATAAAGAACTGTAAAACATTGCATCATATAACTTATCAATAGATTTAGTTCTTACTCGTTACTACATCCATTCATGAGACGAAATAGGAAATAATTCTTCTCCATAGCCAATCATACACGCATTTGATGAAAACACAACTTTGTCTCTAGTCCCAAAATGACTTCTCAATTAAAAGAAGCTCAAAAATAGTTCTTAACAAAACCAAAAATGAGAGTTTCTTGCAAAAACCATCGACCCTTAGCTAATCGGTCGATGCTCCTATTTATAACATAAAATTAACTAAAATTAACAATTGAAGTGCAGCTAAGTAAAACAAAATTTGCCATATGGCACTCTTTTCTGTTAGTTTTTCTAAGAGTCATATCAAGATATCACTTAAGAGGGTGACTCTTCTCATACTCCAACCACTTGATGAACAGATCTTCGCAGGTGTTGGTGTATGGGAATCTATGTTGTTCCATCAGGGCCGAGTGAATCTCTCTTATCTCTACCTCATGTGCCCAATACTTGAGTATATTGGCATTTAATTGTTGCAGCATAGCCTAAGCTTTGATCAGATGCTCCATAAATTGTTGCACCTGACCTGGAACCATGTCTATAACCTTTTCTATTTCTTCGGCCCATGATGAGTCTTGCTCGGTGTGGGACTTGACTATGTCGCGCAAGTCGACAAAGTCATCGGGTGTGCCAAATTCAGGGAGTCCAATGTCTTTCATCACCCAATTGATATTGATCCAGTTTTTCTCGCACTTGGCCCATTTCTCTTGGATTTCATGGTGAGGTTCCCGAGCCATTTTTTCCCAATAGTCGGTCGATTTCTTTATGTGATCAAGGATGCTCTCTTTGAACACCAGAATGTCGTGTTCTTCTGTATCTCAGCCCTGTTAGACGACACTGATGTAGTCAACTCTCTCCACGGCTTGTTACGCTTTCTCGTACCACCGTTCCATATCTTTTCACATCGCAAGTTCCATGAGGGTGTCTTCCTAGAGCTCAAATATCCTTGCAGTGAATAGGTGTTGCTCATCTATAAATTTGTTGTAGGCCTCCTGTAATTCACTCCTTAGGAACACCGTGACCTGTGTGGTTTCATGATAGTATTTCTCCAAGTGGCGCAAATGTTCCAATTATTTCAGAGAAGCGACCAGCTCCTCTTCATCTCTTTTAGCTTTGTCCAGGGTGGCATCTGTGATTGCCATCCCTACGTCGATGAGTTAGTATGTCTTAGCATGCTCTTTGTTGATCATATGTTCCTCCGTAGTGATGAGAATGGAGTGATCTAAAGTGATCCTCCTCTTCTTGCTAGTTCTTTGGATGATAGCCTTCATTTTCTAGTCATAATCTATGTCATGTATGTCGGCTACTTCATCAACAGGTTCAGGGATTTGCTGATCTCCCCAGGTAAGTGTATTCACCAGACTCCCGATGATATATACTTGTTCAAGACTCGGTTCTTGAAATTCATCCGTGTGTTTTGAAGGCCCGGCTTCAGTCTGTCGCTCATCAGAGGTTTGAGTACCGATTGAAATTGAGGCGTCAGGGGTAGGCTCAGTACCTACTTAATCATCGGTTGTTGAGACACCAATTTCCTACTGTGGAGCTCCTTCCTTTGGTTCGTTCAACCATAGCTCGTCCTTCAGACTGTCCACTTGGGTTTCTGGTGCATTGGACAACTCAGTGTCTAGAAGACTCTCGGCTTCTTTCTTGTTCCATGGAACCCCTTGAATTTGGGTGTTGGGAGCTGGGGAAGATGTCCTCTCTAACTCCTTTTCCTCTTCTATATGTACGGGGGTCACAAGGGATACCTCCGAGCTCTCAACATCATCATATATTTTTATCAACTCGCTTAAGGGGTTTGACGCATTGGTCCTCCCTGATGTTCCAACTGTCTCTCGCTAAGCCAAAACACATGTCGGTGATCCGATCGGTGGAGTTGTGAATTTAGGGTCGTCTAACCCAGTAATGTCATCAATGTCTATGAATTCAAGGCCTCTTGGTCCCGTCTGGCTTTCATACAGGTTGTCAGCAGGGAGCCTTGTCACATTTATGAGGTCTAGGTCATCTTCCACTTGATCAATTATCCGATGCACAGGTTATAACATGAGTAAACCTCTCTCTCATGCATACTGATCTATGGGGAGACCATACCTTGCACCGAGGCTACCTGGGGAATCTTTGTTGCTTCGACCACTTCTTAGGGAACTGCTGCTTAAGCCGCTATCATTTCTTCTCTCGACCTAAGGGCCCCTTGATCCAATTGTTCTAGGAACACCGTATGTTCATCCAGGCTCATGGCTTTGAACCTGGTCATCCTAGGGTCGGCCATCCTTGCCACCACTTCATCCCAGTCTTGGGAATTTTTTGTGAAGACCTCATCTTCGAATTTATAATGGGTGTAAGGCCAGCAGGATGACACTTGCAAGGCGTGCTTCAAGACTAGACCCTTTGGAGTTCTTATTCCAAAATAGTCGGTTTGGAATAAGAACTCCAATTGTCTCATTCCTTCTTGCTTGGCTTGAGTGGTGTCCTTCACCATGTAGAAACCTACATGGAATACATAAGGTATAAATGTTCACTTCTTATCTTTCACCAGTGTAGCATTGTAACCTTGCAGGATGGTCTGGTAGCAGATCTCTCCCACCACAAGTCGGTCAGGGACATGTGCAGGTAGGAGGTGAGGTGCTCTGATGGCCCCAAATACCCTAATGTAGGTATCGTGTTTATCCAAATACTAGTGTCCAACCTTTGATATCATCATTTTGGCTACAACCGATAGTCCTGATCATTCTTTCTTGAAAAGAATAAAATAAATGTGCAGATGAGGGAGTAGGATTTTGTGTACCTGTTCTCCCATAAGAGGCTGAAATATACATGGAACGGGAGTTCTGTGATGTGCCAACTTAGGTTCATGTCGACGAAGACATTCCTGGAACACATGACATCCAACAAGTACAATTCCATGTAGAAGGCCGGAGTCTCCCCTTCTTTCGATGTCTGAGCCTATTTGGAAATGATGGCTCCCCAAGTGATTCTGCTCTTGGAAATAGCTACTGTGTATGCTAGAGGCATCCACACTTCCAAAAATTTGGAGCAATATTTCTCCCCATACAACCGACAAATGAGATCCATTAGTAATATGTATGGTTCTCTTAGGTTGGCTATTTGGTACCAGTCGAAAGTCTAGTTGGTGTATTTCTTATCTTCTCTCCACCATGAGGCCATTACCCAGCTGGTGTCATGGCGGTTATAGAATTTCATGATGAAATCAATGTTCAGTCACTCCTCTGGGTCTCTAACCTTGTAATATTTTTGGACCTTCACCGGAAGGAACACTCCGACACACTCGCCATTGTCGTCATTAATCAAACATTTTTGTGTGTCTATGTGGTCAATGAGACACTTCAAGATTTCTATGCAAGGGATCACTAGATTTCTTTTTTCTATTGTGTGTAGGTACAATTTACAGATATCTAGAAAAAATTCATTGTCGAGCTTTCTCATATTGGGGTCATTGTGCGGGATATACTCTGGGAATCCTTCCTGGCTGATCTTCTTGAAGAGTTCTCCCCAATGTGTGAGTACCGCCTTCGTCCCTGTATTTTCCTATGTGTCTCCAAAGGCCAAAGGTTGAGTGAAATCCTTCTTGGTAGATGTCATGATGATTAGTTCTGGCCTTGCAACAAATTCTAATTGTTTTGCGGCCGTTGGAGAAGAACTTTCTACTACCTCTAGTTCCTTTAGCTTGGGTGCCCTTGGCGATCGTTGAGTGCTTGGATTTCTCAGAGGCATTGTTCCTGCAACCGAAATCAATCCTTTAGGGCATACATATAGAGAAACATTGGATAAAAATGTATAAATAAAAAATCCACAGACTGGTACATACTTGTACTGTTTGCTAAACCTGGTTGTTTGATACTCATTAGATCTCAGAAGATTTGAATCGCTCGAATCGCTTCTCTGGATGCTCTGAAACTCCTTTGCACGTAGAATGGTTTATTTTACAATGGCTCAAGAGAATTTAAACCAAGGAAGAACCTACCTTGTCGCATCAACCATTTAGTCCTGGTGATGAGTGGAACTCGAACAAATATGCCGCCGAATATTTGCAAATTAAATTCATAGTGGGTTGATGACGGAGGCGCAGAGGGTGATTTGTTCTATCAGTAATTTCAAATGACTGTTTTGATTCACACATGAAGTAGCAACTAATGTGAGATTTGGTATTAATTAACCTTTAAAAGATCATAATCTAATCGTATCTAACGCTAAAACGTCCCATCGTGTCTCTTTCTCAATGGGTGGATTGGGGATCGACAATATGTTATGGTCGTTTTCGCTGATATCTTTTCAATGAAAACCTCCTTACGCCAATCGATTTCATCATATGGTGCTGATGTGGTAAACTGACTCGGAGGTGTGACTTTGAATTGGGGAACTAAAAGTGGCTCGGGGTTGATCTAGGCCATACATTTTCTCCAGTCGGGTGAAGACATGTGACGTTCAATATTAGTGACTTAATTCACACATATTAGTCGGAGTTAGGGCTTTCCTCAAGTTGTGCATTCTAAAATAAACTCGGGTTCGCCGATGCCAAAAAAATTATCCGGGGTTGGCGATTGGGGATAACCCTATCGCGTATTTTCCTTGGATTAGCTTCTTCAAAAATCGTCGATGCCTAAGAGCTTCAGGAATCGGTGATCGGGGAAAACTCTTTAGTATGGTCGAAATGTTCATCGTGATTCAGTTTTCTCCGATTCCGATAAGCGCGTAGGGTATCAGATATCGGTGATATCGTTTCCTTCTTCCTTAACATTTATTCCCTTTTCCTTTTACCGATGTAGAATGGGATCAACTATTAGAAATGTCCATGTGCGATACTTATCATGAAATAAAACGTCCTTTCACCGATACCGATGAAAATCGACAATCGACGATTGAGGCTTTCTGAGTGTTTCCTTTACACCTCTTAATTCCTTCCGATGCCAAATCTTGAGCGCGTCGGGTGAAGTGTTTTGGCTGTCGATTCCTTACTTAAGTGTTAGGCCCTCTTAATTCATGGGTTTTTGTAAATTTAAACAAACCTGAAAATCTAATGAGAGTCAAGAGAACAAGAAAAGACAAAACATTTCTCAAAAGGAAAATCAAATTCGGACAGTGCAAAGCTCAAGTGGTACCCAAAAAGTGGAAAATTGGCATAGGATTTTTAGGGTGTGTTGAGTGCTAAAAAAATGGTGACTTACTAAGCGAAAAAAGAAGCTCTATTCCTTCCTCAGGCTCGACTGATGCAAAAAAAAAAAAAAAACTGATTAGGAACTTAACTAGTTTTCATCAGAGCTTATTTTACCCTTGCATTTGGAATTTCCCTAGTCAATTATTATGGGCCTTCCTGTATGGTTTTTTAACCTTTATTCCACATTATTTTCCTATAACCTTGACTCACACCTTCTTTTGACAAGAGTTTAGTAAATAATTCATTGGCACTAGGCCTTTTAGTTACCCTCGTTCATTTGCTATGGTGTTTCTCCGCTGTGAGCGAGCGTCCATAGCCCCGACAAAGTCACCCCGACAAAGTCACCCCGACTTCACAGACCTTTCTCCACTGCCAGCGAGAATCCATGGCCTCGGAGGAAATATCTTCATACCCTCTCCTACTATGCGCTCATTTGATATAGTTGACTTTTATTTCGGTAGAATTCCCTGAGCGAGCGGGACAGGAGGACGTCTATTATTTGCAAAAATATGAGGTGGTTAAGGTGAAAATTACTAGCTCTATATTTGAGGTGCATGTAGATCTTTCCATATTACCATATTTCCCTTAAGGTTTTACCAAACCACTAAGCAAACACTTCTGCATTTCTCCAAAGTTTTTCATCTCCGTAGGTTAGAAAGAGAATCCCTTGAAGCAACTGTAGGTTCCTCAATGTTTCTTGTGTTTGTATGTGAGCGTCGATTTAGGAAGAGATTTCTCTATGTCACATGATTTGAGGTCAACCATTGTCTTTCTTAAACCCAATCTTTCAAATCTCATAAGCATGATCGCAAAAAGATAAAACAAAAAAGTATAAATGCAAAAAGATAAATCGACGCATCTAAAATAAACACAGAAGATTATATATATATATATATATATATATATATATATATAATGAAAATATTGTTTTAGGGCCTGGCCATTTATTTGGAGAGAGTCAAGTTCCCACCTTAGATTCTGCAGTCGATACGTGCCTAAACCAATCTTCCTAGCCACCTAGAAAGGTCCAAGCCATAGATTCTGAAATTTAGAATGTTTTCCTTTAGGCTCATTTGCTCTGTCCCATTTTAGGACTAAGTCTCCTACTTCAAAATTCTTCTCTTTAGCCTTATGTTTATCAAACAAACTTTCAACTATATGCTGGTGGGATATGAACTTTGATTCATCTTTCTCCCTTTCTTTTTCTAACACGAGTAGGGTGTCAATTCTTTGTTGTAAGATTGATGAGGGTTGCCCGCTGGACTCCTGAGCAAGTTGAAGGGATGGGAGATATAACCCATTCGGGAGAATGTATTCTTGTATTTATAGTAGAAAGTATGGGGAATTCCCTATAGATTCCTTGGGTGTAAATCTCTCTACCCATAAAGCATTATGGAGTAGATTATGCCAATTCCTCTAGTTGTCTGCAACCGTTTTCTTCAATATCCTCATTAGGTTCTTATTAGTTGATTCTGCCACTCTATTTCCCTATGGATAATAATTTGCAGAGTACCTAATTATGATTTTTTTGTCTAGGGAAAACTCCATTAATAGGGTGGAATAAAATTAAGCCACATTATCAAAAATAAGGACAGAATGGACACCCAACCTTGTGATTAGTTGTTGTTCTATGAATTGGATTACCACCTTCTCGTTTACATGAGTTAGTGGGATGGCCTCAACCCATTTTGTGAAGTAATTGATGGCAATGAGTATGTACTTATGTTGTTTTGAAGAACTTGGTGTAATTTCTCCCACAATATCTAACCCCCATTACTCAAAAGGCCTAGAAACGGTCACCGGTTGGAGTGGGACCACTGCTCTCTTCTCTCTCGTAGTGCTTATCTGAAAATTTTTACAGTTTCTAGCATACGTGTGAGCGTCCTTGAACAAAGTGGGAAAATAATAGCCAGCTCTAAATATCTTATGTGCGATGGTTTCTCCTACAAAACGTCCACCAATAGGGCCATCATGGAGCTCCTTCATAAGTTTGTCTGCATCTTCATGTTCAAGGCATCTTAAAAGTAACCCATCGTAATTAACCCAGAAGAGTACTAAATTTATGAGGCGATATTGTGTGGATTTTAACCTAAGAGCTCTTGTTTCCCTAGGGTTTAAGTTTTCTGGGCAAGTCCCATGATGTAGGAGATAAGTCAATTTCTCATACCAAGGATCTTGTCCTATGGAAATGTATGAAGCTTCACCACACCATAATGCCATTTCATTCTCCCATCCGAGGTCTTCATTTACTTGGTATTGAGCTTCAGCTACCAGTTTACATAACCCTTGTCCTTTAACCAATTTAGCAGGTTTTATATCTAGATTAAATTCTTGGACTATCGCCATCCAGTTCCCTCTTCTTTTCCCCATCTTCTGTTGATTAAATAGGGATCAGACTGTGGGGTGAGGCACGATTACTTTGGTATGGTTCTTGAGGATGTAAGATCTGAAATGTTTTACTAACTTATAAACCGCATAAGCTTGTTTATCTATAGTCGGATAATTTAGTTTGGCCCCTTGGAGGTTATTAATCATGAACGATATTGAGGCTTTGTTTTTTTCATCACCCATCTGAGTTAATACTGTGTCTAACGATTGGTCGGAGGCAAAAGCATAGAGGAATAAATCTTTGTTGAAATCAGGACTTCATAGCACTGGGGCTTGAGAAATTGTAGTTTTAATATTGCTGAAAGCCTTCTTTCCTTCATCATCCCGCCTAAACTCAGCATCCTTACGAATCATTTTTTGTAGGGGTTTGATAGTTTCCGTGAAATCAGGGGTGAATTTCCTCACAAAATTGATTTCCCGAAGAACGACTGCATAACCTTTTTCTTGTGAGGTAATGGAAGCTGAACTATGGCCTTAATTATTTCTAGGTCTATGTGAATGCCTGCTTGAGATATAATGTGGCTTAACAACTTACCTTCTTTGACATCGAAAATAGTTTTCTTAGGGTTTAAGGATATGCCATATTTCCCACACCTTAAATCTGAGTCAAGTGTTGGATGTGATCTTCTTTGTTCTTTGAATACACATTCATGTCGTCTAAGTAAACTAATACACACTTGTTGATTAGTCCCCAAAATGCTACGTCCATGGCTTTTTGGAAGGTCGCTCCTTCATTGATTAACCCAAAAGGCATGTGTTTGTAAACGAAGGTTCCCCACTTGGTTCAGAAGGTATTTTTCAAGAGGTCTTCTTCTGAAACTAGAACCTGGTTGTAACCTGAGAAGACATCTAGTAAGGAAAAAATTTCAGAGCCATACACGGTCTGCAGGAGTTTCTCCATTGGTGGGACTGGGTAGTTGTGTTTTTATGAAGCTCTATTGAGATTTCTGAAATCTACACATAGGCGAATATCCCTAGACTTTTTCCTTACATGAACGAGATTTGCTACCCATGCAGAGTGTCTAACCTGGAAGATAATTTTGGCATCTAACAGTTTCTTGAACTCTTGACACATGAGAGGCTCCAGGGATGGGTGTTACTTCCATATCTTCTATTGGAAGGGTTTTACTTCAGGTTTCAAAGGGATAGTGTGTTGAATGATCCAGGTATCATAAGTTTTCAGATCTCGGTAGGACCATACAAAGAAATCTTGATATTGTCTGAAAAGTTTGAGATAAGCCTTCCTTTCCTCTTTAGATATCGTCTTACCGAGGTTTATGTTTTTTGGGTTTTCTTGGGTTTCGAGATTTATTTTTTGATGCATGGGACAGGAACTACCGGTCGTTGCGTTTTTTGACCCCTTAAATATTTATTTTAGGTCAAAAAGGTTTTCTAAATTAGCTATTCCCTTCGGTATCGTGTGAGACTTTGATTTTTCAATCGACTGATTTGTATGAGGGTTGGTTTCTGTCGATTTTTCCTGGAATACTTCATCATCAATGGCCAAGTCTTTAAAATTGTTCTGATTGGTCAGAAATTTTATAATCTGTTCGTCTCCCTAAAAAAACTTCCAATTAGAAATATTGTTGGGTACTGAGGGTTTGTAAAGAAGTTCTACAGTGAACTGAGAGGCTTCATAATCCTCTAGAGGTGATAGCCTTGAAGCAATGGTGGCCAGAGAATCAACAAGAGTGTTTTTCGCTCTGGGAATCATTGTAATGTTGAAAGCTTTAAAATGTTCTATTAGCTTGTGCACTTCCTATTGGTAATTCTTCAGGTGTGGAGAATTGTAATGTATAGTATTCCTTATCTGTCTGACAATTATTTCAGAATCTCAAAAAACCTTCAATTCTTTGACGTTTAAGTCTGTGGATTTCTTTAGCCCCTGTACTAGAGCTTCATACTCGACGATGTTGTTTGTGCATTTGAACTCTAGTCTGCAGAACATGAAATGTCGTTTACCCTTCGGATTAATGAGGATACACCCTTCTCCTGACCCTTCTTGTGATTTAGATCCATCAAAATATAGGGTCCAGACTTGTGGGAAACATGTATCATCTTCGCCTTTCCTATTACTTTCCTCTTTTCCTCCTGTTAGTTCTGTGATTTCTAACGCAGGTTCTTGGTAGAAGAGGGTTTCCTCTGTCGCCGTCGACAATTCCTCTCAAAAAATTATTTCAGAGTTTTGAGTAAGAGGGACATCAGATGAAAGAGGGGATAAGTTCCCAAAGTAGGAGTCACAAGAATAATTTCCTAGCATAGGGAAATATGCCGATGAGGTTTCGTTTAGGGTTTCTAGGTCACTGACAATATGTTTTAGATATCTTTCCCTATCAATTCTGATCATATTTTTGTGCCCTTTTAATGGCAGCCATAGGTGATCCCAGTCTGTACTAAAGTATCTGTTTAACTTCTCAAAACAATCTCAGCTTAATAATAACCCGTAAGCTTCTGGGATATCTACTACAATGATGTCAATCACTTGCACAAATTTAGGATGTGTCGATATTCTGATCATTACATCTTTGAGTTCTCCCATGACCTTCACCTAGGTTCTGTCTAGTTGTATTACATGTTTATCATTTTTGAGAGGGATTGTGTTTAGTGTTTTGAAAATAAATAGTGGCATAACATTATAGGATGCTCCTAAATCGACCAAACATTTTTGGAGGTTTTTGTTGAAGACTTCGAATGTTAAGATGAACGGTGGGACAAAAGGTTTCCCCTTCTTATCTTTAGAGCAAGCATTCACAGTTGGTTTATGTACTAGATCTATGGGAGTTAGATTTCTTCCCTGATCATTGTTTGTCATAGGATTTTCTACTGATTTCAAAGCTTGTAACATGAAGTCTTTTTGTTGAGGGATTGTACATAGGTCCATAACTGAAATATTATCCTTCAACTTCTTCAAATATTCTACTATGTTATAATCCAACTTGGGCGATTCTCATGTACGGATGTTTATAGGGTTTCTTTGATGAGAAAAAGGTTCTTTTGGGTGATAGGGAGATGGTCTCCCTCCCAAAATTTGGGTCTTAGTAAGGTCATTTGAGATAGGTTGACCCCTACTTCATGTTTGCACAACCAAGACTTCTGCAGGTGGTTCTTGAACCTCAAACAGGTCATCAGAAGGCATAGCTAGGTCAAGATCCCATATCAACATGGTTGTGTCTTCCAGTGGAGCAATTTATTCTTGATTGATGATATTCATACTAGAGCTTCCTGATTGTTCGGTCAGGGAGACTTCACCTAGAAACAGGTTGGCCATTAAATTCACAGCAAGCACCCATTGAGGGTAGTCTCTTTTAGAGTGGTTTTCTTAATGATAAGTGTAGAAAGAGTCAGATGTTTCATTTTCCATATTGATGTTTAGGTTGGCTGGGGGAGGTTCAATTGCTTTGAACGATGAATTTATTTTAAAGAAAGGATTATAGGGCCTCTGGCCTTGATTTACCTCCCCTGTGCTTCTCTTCATGTCTATGATTTTGTTTGATAGATTTTTGACCATGCGTTGTAGGTCCTTTATGTCCCCACTTCCCTTTTTAGGAGCTTGTTCTGTTTGTTTCCCTGGAGGTATAGTAAGCAATATCCCTCTCCTGGGAGGAGGTTGAACTTATTTCTTAACTAAGGATACCTGGCCTTCTTTGCATCCTTTCATTTGGAACTCTATCGTTTTGGCTTCTTCAAAATTCTCAGCCATGGTTAGTTTGGCATCCCTCTTCACAAACATGGAAATAGAAGCTGGGAGAGCATTAGCATATACTTCGATTTGAAACTCATGAGTAGGTTTAACTTCGGGCTGGAATTTGTTTAATATGGTGGTAAATCTTTGATTAAAGTCTTTGACCATTTCCTTCGAATTCATGGAGGCGGTGAACAACTCGGCCATCAAAGCTCTTGTAGTAGTTTCTTCTGCAAATTTATCCAAAAAGTCTTTTTGAAACTTTGTCCAACTAGTTATGGATCCTACCGGTAAGTTAAAATACCACGTGGAAGCTAAATTCTTGAAAGTGTAGGGGAACAACCTGCAAACTACATCTTCATGTTGCACATTCATCAACCTCATAGCTAGTATGAATTTCTTGATATGGTCTTCAGGTAACCCTGAAGTTTCAGGGTCAAATTTAGGGAGTAACTTCTCTGGGTGTTGGGGAAGGTTATGGACTCGACCTGGGATGGCCAAAGTGTCTCTAGCCAACCAAGGTTGATTGTTCTAAGGTGGATTTCCCCTTTCTTCATCATGGTCTTTGTTATCTTCCATGTCTTCAGATCAAGAGTTAAACCCTTCTTCTTCTGAAAACTCGTCGGGATCGGAGAAGTTATCAGCCGGTGTTTTGGGGATTAGATTGAGAGGATGTTCAATTTCGGTAAGGGAGAAATATATTAGGTATTCTATTGTGTGTATGAAAACTTTTTCGGGGGTATCGACCACTGGTCTACTTACTTTTTGTCTTCGAGGAAGTAACGAATCTAAGGATAGCGCACTGATCTGTCGAGCGTATGCTCTTTTGATTCTTCTGAATTAATTCAATTCCTCACGAGGGAGAGTGTAATGTATATTGGGGAACAAGCATTCTCCCTCAGGCTGGGGTGAGTTACTCATTTCAGGTGTACTCAGTGTGTGTGGGATGTCTTGGGAATGACTAGCCATGCATGTGGGTTGTTTTGAATCTACAGGCTGTCTGAAATATTATGTAAAATATGAATTCATCCATTCATTCTTTCACCCTCCTTCTAGCGCCAATTTTGTTGAGGGGTCCTAAATCCCTTTAACTCAAAAACATGAACCAAACCCGCCAACGAGGCCAAATTAGACTCTGTAGCGTTTAGTAGTGGAATGGTTCTCCAGATTTTACAATCCGACCAAAATAATCAATGGGCTTTACATTTTCTTGTGAAGGTTCTCTCCTTCAGTTCAAACGTTCTCTTTTTTTGTATTTTCTCTTAGGTAGGACTGATATAATATAAAGCCAGTATAAACCAACTAAGTAAAAACTTGGGGAACACACTTAACTACTGGAGAAGAGGCTGAGCTTGGGATAACCCTTTCACTCTAGCATGCAAACAGTGATCATCTACCACAGGCCTAGTACTAATATGTTAACCGTGTGGGAATTCCAATTACTGACTGAGATACACTTTATCAGAAGAAAACATGTATGTGATAAACAATTGCAAGTAAAATAATTCACTCAACTCTAATCATCAATCACATAATAACACAATGATTAATCTTCATCATTAAAGAAAGAACTATAAAATATTGCATTAGATAACTTATCAATAGATTTAGTTCTTAATTGTTACTGCATCTATTCATGAGATGAAAAAGGAAATAATTCTTCTCCACATCTAATCATACACGCATTTGATGAAAACAAAACTTTGTCTCCGGTCCCAAAAGGACTTCTCAATTAAAAGAAGCTCAGAAATAGTTCTTAACAAAACCAAAAATGAGATTTTCTTGCAAAAACCATCGACCCTTAACTAACCGGTCGATGCTCCTATTTATAACATAAAAATAACTAAAAATAACAATTGAAGTGCAACTAAGTAAAAAAAAAATCGCCACATGGTGCTCTTTTATGTCAGTTTTTCTAAGAGTCATCTCAAGATATCACTTAAGAGGGTCACTCTTCTGGTACTCCAACCACTTGATGAACATATCTTCGCACATGTTGGCGTATGGGAATATATGTTGTTCCATCGAGGCCGAGTGAATATCTCTTATCTCTACCGCATGTGCCCGATACTTGAATATATTGGCACTTAACTGTTGCAACATAGCCTAATCTTTTATCTGATGCTCCATAAACTGTTGCACCTCACTTGGTGCCATGTCTGTCACCTTTGCTATTTCTTCGAACCATGATGAGTCTTGCTCAGTGTGAGACTTGACTATGTAGCGCAAGTCAACAAAGTCATTGGGTGTGCCAAACGTAGGGAGTCCGATGTCTTTCATCACCCGATTGATCTTGATCCAGTTTTTCTCTCACTTGGCCCATTTCTCTCGGATTTCACGGTGAGGTTCCCGAGCCATTTTTTCCCAATACTCGGCCAATTTATTTATGCGATCAAGGCTTCTCTCTTTTAACACTCGAATGTCATGTGCTTCTGTATCTCAGCCCTGTTGGACCGCACTGATGTAGTCGAATCTCTCCATGGCTTGTTACACTTTCTCATACCACCGCTCCATATCTTTGCACATCGCAAGTTGCATGAGGGTCTCTTCCTGGAGCTCGGCTATCCTTATAGTGAATAGGTGGCCCTCGTCTCTAAATTTATTGTAGGCCTCCTGGAATTTTCTCCTTAGGAACACCGTGACCTGTGTGGTGTCCTAATAGTATTTTTCCAAGTGGCGCAAATGTTCCAATTCCTTTGGCAACAACAAACTCCTATTTATCTCTTTTATCTCTGTCCAGGGTGGCATCTGTGATTTCCATCCCTGTGTCGATGAGTTCAGACATCTTAGCATGCTCTGTGTTGATCATATGTTCCTCTATAGTGATGAGAATGGGGTGATCTAAAGTGATCCTCCTCTTCTTGGTGGTTCTTTGGACAATAGCCTTCCTTTTCCGGTCATAATATATGGCATGTATGTTGGCTACTTCATCCAGGGGTTCAGGGATTTGCTGATATCCCCAGGTAAGTGTATTCCCCAGACTCCCGATGGTATATACTTGTTCAATACTAGGTTCTTGAATTTCATCTCTATGTTCTGAAGGCTCGACTTCAATATGTCTCTCATCGGGGGTTTGAGTATCAATTGAAATTGAGGCATCGAGGGTAGGCTCAGTACTTACTTGATCATCGACCATTGAGACATCGATTTCTTGTTGTGGAGATCCTTCCCTTGGTTCGTCCGACCCTAGCTCGTCCTTTAGACTGTCCATTTGGTTTTCTGATGCATTGGACAGCTCAATGTCTAGGACACTCTTAGATTCTTTCTCGTTCTATGAAACCCCTTGATATTGGGCATCGAGAGCTGGGGAAGATGTCCTCTCTGGCTCCTTTTCCTCTTCGATATGTACAGGGGTCACAAGGGATAGCTCCGGGCTCTCATCATCATCATATATTTTTATCAGCTCGCTTAAGGGGTTTGATGCATTGTTCCCCCCTAATGTTTCAACTGTCTCTGGCTAATATGAAACACCTATCGGCGATCTGACCAGTGGCGTTGTGAATTCAAGGTCATCTAACCCAGTAATTTATTCAATGTCTATGAATTCAGGGTCACTTGGTCTCGTTTGGCTTTCATATGGGTTGTCAGCAAGGAGCCTTGTCATATTTATGAGGTTCAGGTCATCTTCCAGCTGATCAATTATCTGTTGCACATGTTCTAACATGAGTAACCCCCTCTCCCATGTGTCCTGAGCTATGGGGAGACCTATACCTTGAGCCAATTTTTCTAGGATCATCGTCTATTCATCTGGGCTCATGGATTTGAACTTGGTCATCTTAGGGTTGGACATCCTTTCCACCACTTCATTCCAGTCTTGGGCATTTTTGGTGAAGACCTCATCTTCGAATTTATCATGGGCGTAAGGCCAGCAGGATGACACTTGCAAGGCATTCTTCAAGACTAGATGCTTTGGGTCGTGTTTGTGGAAATGACCGGTCTGGAATCAAAACTCCAATTGGATCAGTCCTTATTACTTGGCCTAAGCAGTGTCCTTCACCATGTAGAAACCTACATGGAATCCATAAGGCATAAATTCTCACTTATTATATTTCACCAGGGTGGCGTTGTAACCTTGCAGGATGGTCTGGTAGTAGATCTCTCCCACCACAAGCTGGTCAGGGACATGTGAAGGTAGGAGGTGAGGTGCTCTGGTGGCCCTGAATACCCTAATGCAGGTATCGCATTCATCTGGATACCAGTGGCCAACCTTTGATATCATCTTTTTGGCCGCAGCCGATAGTCTCAGACACTCTTTCTTGAAAAGAATAAAATAAATGCGCACGATGAATTCATCGCAGATGAGGGAGTAAGATTTTTTGTACCTATTCTCCCATAAGACATTGAAATATACATGGATCAAGAGCTCTGTGACATGCTAGCTTAGTTTCATGCCGATAAAGATGTTCCTGACACACATGACATCCAACAAGTACGATGCCATGTAGAAGGCTAAATTCTCCCCTTCTTTCGACATCTGAGCCTGTTGTATGCAGATGATCAGCTGTTTGGAAATGATGGCTCCTTAGTTGAAGCCACTCCCCAAAACAACTACTATGTATGCTAGAGGCATCCATGCTTCCGAAAATCTGGAGCAATATTTATCCCCATGCAATTGGCAGATGAGAGCCATTAGGAAGATGTATGGTTCTCTTAGGTTGTCCGTTTGGTACCAACCCGAAGTCAGTTTTGTGTATTTCTTATCTTCTCACCACCATGAGGCCATTACCCAGTCGGTGTCATGGTGCTCATAGAATTTCAAGACGAAATTAGTGTTTAGTCGCTCCTCCGGGTCTCTAAGCTTGTAATAATTTTGTACCTCCACCGAAAGGAACACTCTGACACACTCACCATTGCCGTCATTAATACAACATTTTTGTGTATCTGTGTGGTCAATGAGCCACTTCAAGAGTTATATTTAGGGGAACGTTGGAGTTCTTCTTGCTACCATGTGTAGGTATGATTTTCAGATATTCGAAAAACTTCATCGTCGAGCCTTTTCATATCAGGGTCACTGTGCAGGATATACTCAGGGAATTCTTCCTGGCTGATCTTATTGAAGAGTTCTCCCCAATGTGGGAGCACCACCTTGGTCTCTATGTTTTCCTCTATGTCTCCAAAGGTCGAAGGTTGAGTGAAATCCTTCTTGGTAGATGTCCTGATGACTTGTTCTGACCTTGGAGCAAATTCTAATTGCTTTGCGGCCGCTGGAGAAGAGCCTTCTCCTACCTCGGGTTTCTTCAGCTTGGGCACCCTCGACGATCGTCTAGTGGTTGGATTTCTTGGAGGAATTGTTCCTGCAATCAAAATAAATCCTTTAGGGACTGCATACAGAGAAAAACTAGATAAAAATGTATATATAACAAATCCACAGACTGGTACATACCTGTACTTCTTGCTAAACCTAGTTATTTGATACTCATTGGATCTCAGAAGCTTTGAATTGCTCGACTCACTTCTCTGGATGCTCTGAAACTCCTTTATGCACAGAATGGTTTATTTTACAATGGATCAAGAGAATTTAAACCAAGGAAGAACCTACCTTGTCACATCAACCATTTAATCTGGGTGATGAGTGGAACTTGAACAAATCTTTCGCCAAATCTTTGCAACTTAAATTCATCGTGGGTTGACGACGAAGGCACGAAGGGTGATGTGTTCTATTGGTAATTTCAAATGATTATTTTGATTCGCACACGAAGTAGCAACTAATGCAATATTTGGTATTAATTAACCTTTAAAAGCTAAGAATCTAATCGTATCTAGTGCTAAAACGTCCCATCATGTTTCTTTCTCAGTGGGTGGATCAGGGATCGACGATATGTTATGGGCGTCTTCGCTGATATATTTTCACCGAAAACCTCCGACGTTGATCGGTTTCATCGTACAGTGCTGACGTGGAAAACTAACTTGAAGGTGTGACTTGGACTTGGGGAACCAAAAGTGGCTCGGGGTTGATATAGGTCGTACATTGTCTCCAGTCAGGCGAAGACACGTGGCGTTAAATATTAGTGACTTAACTTGCACATATTAGTCAGAGTTAGGGCTTTCTTCAAGTTGTGCATTCTAAAATAAACCTGGGTTCACCGATGCCAAAAAAGGTATCGAGGGTCGGCGATCAGGGATGACCCTATCACGTATTTTTCTTGGATTAGCTTCTTCGAAAATTGTCGATGCCGAAGCGCTTAGGGAATCGGTGACCGGAGAAAACTCTTTAGCATGGTCAAAATGTTCGTCATGATTCAGTTTTCTCTGATTCCGATAAGCACGTTGGGTATCGGCTATCGGTGATATCATTTCCTTCTTCCTTAATGTTTACTCCCTTCACCTTTTACCGATGCCAAAGGGGATTAGCTATCAGCAAGGTCCATGTGCAATACTTGTCTTGAAACAGAACATCCTTTCGCTGATACCGACGAAAATTGGTAATCGACGATTGATGCTTTCCGATTGTTTCCTTTACACCTCTTAATTCCTTCCGATGCTAAATCTTGAGTGCATTGGGTGAAGTGTTTTGGTTGTTGATTCCTTACTTAAGTGTTAGGCCCTTTTAATTCATGGGTTTTCGTAAAGTTAAACTAACCTGAAAAGATAATGAGATTCAAGAGAACAAGCAAAGACAAAACATTTCTCAAAAGGAAAATCGAATTCAGATAGTGCAAAGATCAAGTGGTACCCAAAAAGTGGAAAATTGACATAGGCCTTTTAGGGTGTGTTGAGTGCTCAACAATGTCTTTGGGGGCATCTTATTGGGCCCTTTTCCTTTATCTTCTTCCATTGAAGCATCTGCACCTGTCCACTTTCCTATAAATGATTTCCTCTTCCCTTGGGATGTTGCAACCTATTGTTTCTCAACTACCTTTTCTTTACCCTTATGTTGGGCCTTTTCTTCCTTTTTCTTCTTTTACCTTTTCTTCATTCAGGTTTCCAATGCTCTAATTCATTCTCTAGAGTGAGCCACAAGTCCTCTGGCTAGTCAACAACTATTATCTTGATATCAACCTCAGTGATATAGAAAGGAAGCATCATAGTTTATGATTTTTTTATTTCAAATGGGGCATATAAAAACATTATGAAATGTATATAAAATTGAAGGTAGTATTCATGCCCTTCCATGATACTATGCATCATGCAGGGTTCCTACATGACTGTGTGTTGAATTTTATCAAGACATATCTCAAAGGAAGAGTTGTTTTTGACCTGGATGCACCTATCCATGTTATGCTAGAGTTTCAGGAATTTCTGTGCTACGAATGAAGTTAAGGGTTGTGCGTCATAGTTGTGATTTGTTAGGGGTTTCCATAGGAAGTACATGGAAAGAAAAAGTATAATATCAATATAATGAAACTCCGTACAAGAATCTTGTACTTCGAGAAAATACTGCATGAATTCATTCAATAGATATTGTTCCCATGCCATTGTAATTCCCTTGACATAACGTTCCACGATGATGACTACCCCTAATGGGCACTCATCTTTGCGACACTTGCACATCATTTTGCATGAAAATACCTGTGTGGTGAATCAGACTTTGCTATCATTGATTTCTATGATCACCACCCCTTTGGATCCCCAACAATTTCACTACTTGGTGTAGATATATTTGTGTGAGACGCCCTTAGCCTTGATTATTTCAACTGGATTATCTCCTTATGTGTGGAGGCCTGTGACTTAATTGAGTGTATCAACATCAATTTGATATGGTTGATAAATCTTGAGGACTTCCCTATGCTGGAAAGTAAGTAAAAGTTGTATGCATTGGTCGACAGACTGGTTCTACCTGAAATGTGGGCAATCTAGTAGGAACATTATGCCATATTTCTCTAGATTATTTTATGTTGAAGTTTGAGTAGCTTCGGAAGATATTCTTATTTTATCTATATTGTATTAGACCAAGTTAAAACCCTAAAGAATAATATTATGTTGTATTTGTAAAGTCATCCCTATTGTGCCTTTGTAAAATCCGACCCTATTGTGCCTTTATAAAAGTTGTCCCTATTGTGCCTTTGTAAAATTCAAATGTAAATTAGAAATTGTAAAGCATACAAGTCATCCGTGACCTAATTAAAGGGTGACTCAACTTGTATTTATAAGAGGCTAGGTGCCTCACTTGAATAACACACACAACACAAGTTTTCTCTCTCAAGAAAAAGTGTGCAATTCTGAGGAGGAGATGCAACCACAGAGTAAGGGTGTTTTGGTGAAGGGTTTTGGTTATCTCTTGGAGGCGTATCTTGGTCTAGTGGTGCGCTACCTTCTGGTTAGGCTTTCTGGTCTATCTTATGATTATCTTCTGTTTGGTGAGATATCTCTTGAGAGAGACATTGTACTTGTTGACAAATCTATATTGAAGAAGATTTACTAGGTTTTCTCCCCCAAGATGGTTTCCAAGGATAAATCTTGTGTATATTGTGGATGTATTTCTTTTAGAAATCCGTATGCATGCATTTATTGATTTAATAGTTTAAATTTAAAGAAGATTGAATACACTTAAGTGCTTAAGCGAAATTTTAACATGGTTTCAGAGAGGGCATGAAAGAAGCCATTTTCATATTATGGAAGAACTCACTAGGTAAAATAAGACCATAACAAGACTCTCCTAACCCTAGCACATCTTTTATGTGGACCAGTTTTGCAGCTTTTACAGTTTCAGAAAATAAGGGTTTCTGCATAAAACCCTAGGTGATGATGTCACCCCCTTTCTGAAGGGCATTGTTCAAGATAAAGTCATCAAGGAGTTCACCTAAGGAGGGATTATCAATTTCTTAGATCAGAATTCCAAAATTATCAAGTTGAAAAATTAGGGTTTCCTCATAAACCCAAGATCAAGACATCTTGGTAGCTGTAGACTGAAGTTGGAGCAGTTCACTTTGGCATAGCACACTCTCTGGTAAGTTCAAAACCTTTCTTTGAAAAGTTTTTATTTTCTTATTATATTTCCATCCTAGGGAAAATGACTTCCAACACTCAGCTTGATGAGAAGATTGAGGGTGCTAATAACTTATGAGTATGGAAGTATAGAGTGATGCTCATTCTAGAAGAGAATGATCTAGAAGATTTCATCAAAGAATAAGTTCCAGAACCAGAGGAATATGTGGCAACAGAAAAACACAAGAAGAATTTGGTCAAGGAAAAGAGAATCATTGCTTATTGTATCAAGGATCATTTGATCCCTCATGTCTCATCATTGAAGATTCCAAATAAAATGTTTGATGCCCTATCTCGATTATATGAAGGCAAGAATATCAACCGGAAGATGACGTTAAGAACACAAGTCAAGAGTGTGAAGATGCATATTTCAAAAACCATTCAATCCTACTTCACAAGGGTGTCTCAAATAAAATAACAACTTGAACCCATTGGAGACACAATTGAAGAAGTTGAATTGGTAATGACTACATTGAATGGTCTCCCAAGATCTTGGGAATCATACATTCAAGGAATCCATTCAAGAAGAAAGCTAACAAAGTTTAGCAGACTATGGGAGGATTGCACTTAGTAAGAAGCTAGATTGGAAGCAAGAGAAGAGAAACTAGGTGATGAGGAAAATCAAGCTCTAGCAGCTCATGCAAGAAAATGAAAGAGAAAGAAAGAGGTTCACTCACACAAGAAGTCTCATGGGTTACAAAAGACACACAAATTTAAAAGGGATTACTCAAATTAGAAATGCTACATTTTTCATAATATGGGACACATTGCAATAAATTGTCCCCACTCAAAAGATGAGGTCAGAAAAAGGAAAGTATAAAAGACATCATGCTCATGTCACGGAAGATGATGAACTTGATCAAGAGAGAGACAAAGAAGGTGACTCAAGCGAATAATATGTATTGATATCAACTCTTATAGGAACAATTACTCATGGAAGTGACACATGGATTATTTATAGTGGTGCTTCTAAGCACATGACAGGTTGCAAGGATTCCTTCTCGGAATTAGTTCAGAAAGATTCACCTGACAAGGTGAAGGTCGGTGATGACTATTAGTATACCATTAAAGGATTAGGAGAAGATTCTTATAGATTGGATTCCATAAAACCTATGAATATGAAGGATTTTTTGTATATACCTAGTTTGAAGAAGAATCTTCTTTCTATCTCAGCATTCAATGAGAAATGATTCCAAGTTTCTTTCATTGATGGTGAAGTTCTCATGTGGCCAAGAGGAAAATCTATTGATGATGCTATAGTGATTGGTGTTCAAGAAGGAGGTCTATACAAGTTAAAGGGACATTCATATTCAACATTAGTACATAGTACAATTACTCCAAGTGAGCTATGGAATAGAATATTTGCTCACATACATTACAAATCACTACCGATCGTGAGCAAGATGGCGACAAGTTTTCCAAAAATCCAAGTGAATCATGAAGGCATATGCAAGGGATATGCACAAGGAAAGTATGTGAAGAAAACATTTTCAAGCAATGATAGAAAATCCAAAGGAGCCTTGGACATCATAGATCCAGACGTGTGTGGACCAATGTCAGCCACTTCACTTAGTGGGTATGTATATTATGTTTCATTTATTGATGATTTCTCATGTAAAACTTGGATTTATTTTTTGAAAGATAAAAGTGAATTATTCAACAATTTCAAATAATTCAAAGCACTTGTTGAAAACCTTTCAGAAAAGAAGATAAAATTTTTGAGATAAGATAATGGAAGAGAATTCACATTAGATGAATTCAAGGCATTATGCAAGGAAGTTGGGATTAAGAGGGAGCTATCTACTCCCTACAATCCTCAGCAGAATGGTGTGGAAAAAATAAAGAACCGAACAATCATGGAAGCAATGAATGCCATGATTCATGGTCAAGAAATACCGATGCAACTGTGGGTAGAAGTTGTCAGGATCATTGTATATGTGCAGAACAAAAGTCCCCACCTTGTACTTGGGAACAAGAAACTAAAAGAAATGTTTACAGGAGAAAAGATAGAGGTAAACCACCTAAGGATATTTGGATGTCCAATATATGTGCATGTCCCCAAGGACAAGAGATCAAAGTTGGACCCTTTAGGAAAGAAGGGTATATTTGTTGGATATAGTGAGACATCGAAGGCATACAGAGTCTACATCCCTAGTCACTGGCATATTGAGACTAGAAGAAATGTAACCTTCGATGAGGATGCAAATTTCAGTATATTGAGACAAAATCATTCAGATGAAGTCCATGATGAGGAACATAAATCTCCTAGAGTTGCAGATAGAGATGCAGGTGATGATGTTGTACTAGAATACCATGATATGGAAGAACCAGAGATACCTGTATATTCATCCTAAGATATGAATGCCAAGAAGAAAAGACCAACTTGGGATCAAGAAATTATTCAGTATGCAGAGAAGTATGGTGCTCTAGATGGATCCTTCGGAGAAAGCAAGAGACCATGACCATACTCTAGTTATGTGGCATTGCTAAGTGACATTATTGATGATAAGTCTATCGGTTATTAAGAGGCTGCAGAGAAGAAATAATGGAAGGATGCCATGATTGAAGAGTACTATTCCACTATAATGAATGGTGTTTGGGATGTGTTTCCAAGACCAAAAGAGAAGACAATGGTAAGTTCCAAGTGGATTTACAAGATGGAGCATTCAATAGATGGAAGTGTCGAGAAGTACAAGGAAAGGTTCGTGGTACGTGGCTTCTCATATAAAGAAGGAATAAATTATGAGGAGACATTTTATCCTATGGAGAGATACACTTCAATTAGAGCTATACTTGTGATAGTTATAGTAAGGAATTGGAAGGTACACCAGATGGATGTGAAGACAAATTTTCTAAATGGTGTAATAGAATAGGAAGTGTATGTGGAGCAACCACAATGTTTTGAGATACATGAAAATCATACACATGTGTGCAGATTGACGAAAGCCTTGTATGGATTAAAGCAAGCACACAGGGCATGGTACGATAGAATTGACAGTTTCCTGATGAGCTTGGGATTTACCAAGAGTAAAATAGATTCCAACCTATACTTCAAGGCTGTGGATGGTGGGACAATTATATTATTGTTATATGTGGATGACCTATTTCTAACTGGAGATGAGAATATCATCACTGAGAGTAAGAGAAAGATTCGTACAAAGTTCGAGATGAAATACCTAGGTATGATACATTATTTCTTAGGTCTAGAGGTATGACAGAGACCGAGTGATATTTTCATTAACCAAGGAAAATATGTTGTAGATATTCTAAAGAGATTCAGAATGATGGATTGTAAATCCATGCCTACACTGATGGTGACAAATCTAAATTTACTGAGTGATACATATTCATAGACAATGGATGTCTCCATGTATAGACAGATGATTGGTTCGTTGATGTACTTAAAAAACACAAGGCCAAATATATGTTTTGTAGTGAACACATTGAGTCAGTATATGGTTGAGCCAAGACGTGTTCACTTGATTGTCGAGAAACATGTAATGAGGTACCTGAAAGGTATAATTGAATATGGACTTAGACATGTTTAAGATCTTGATATAAGCTTGCAATTCTTTACCGATTCAGATTGGGACGGTAGTGTTGCATACTGGAAGAGTACATCTAGATTTTTCTTCAGTTTGGTATCAGTTATGATCTCATGGTTTAGTAGGAAGAATATGAGTGTGGAACCCAGTACAGATGAGGCAAAGTATGTAGCATCATGTTCAACTAGTAGTGAAGCAGTGTTTCTTTGGAAGTTGCTTATAGGATTGTTTGACTTGAGTTAGAGGCGACTTGTATCTAGTGTGTCAATAAAAGTTGTGTGAAGTTGTTAGAGAACCCAATGTTTCATGAAAAGTCCAAGCATATCGAGATCATGTACCATTACATCAGAGATATGGTGTAGAAGGGAGCATTGAAGCTGTAGTATGTAACTACAGATGAGAAGATAGTAGAGGTGTTGACCAAGCCTCTGTCGAGAGTGAAGTTTGTGTACTTCAGAGACAAGATTGGTGTGGTCTAGATAGAATTCCCTAGTAAGAGGGAGTGATGAGTTACATATGCGAATCTGGGGCAGCATCTTTAGCGTGTGGCAATAGAAATGGGTAGTCATTCACGGGCACACTACTAACTGTGGCACCGGTTAGCATGACCTCACACAAGGTCATCAGATGCCGAGCTTTCGAGGATGGCGAGTTTCCCATATTTTCAAGATGGAGGGCCAACCTATGTGGTTGGAGGTGTTTCCTATCCTTGGGATAGATGAGTAGTGTGTGTTCACTACATCGCCTAATCCTTGTGATTATATGCTTGGTCACTATGCATCGGTTTCCTGGTGTTCCAACCAAATGTTACTAGTTCTTTATGAACTAGATTCCAAATTTTGTGTGAGTTGGTGAGTTACTAGTTCTTTATGAACTAGATGCTAGATTATATGTGAGCTGGCGAGTTACTATTTCTTTATGAACTATATCAAATATTATATGTGAGTTGGCGGGTTACTAGTTTGTTATGAACTAGGTGCCAGATTCTGTGTGAGCTGGCAAGTTGAAGCCCCATGATGACATAAATCCTGAAAGGATGATGAGACCCTGGATGCATGACATGGTTACAAAACTTCTACAATATGTATTTGTGGAAAGTAAAAAATTCAATGGTCAAGTGTACATAAGTGCATAAGCAGAGACGACAATCGTGCCAGAAGAATACCTTCATTTCTAAGAGTGAGTGTTGAAGTTTGACTAGCTTCGAAATATATTCTTATTGTATCTATATTTTAATAGACCAATTCAAAACCCTAAAGAATAATATTATGTTGTATTTGTAAATTTGGCCCTATTGTGCCTTTGTAAAAGTCATCCCTATTGTGCCTTTGTAAAATTCGCCCTTATTGTGCCTTTGTAAAAGTCAAATGTAAATTATAAAGTGTAAAGAATACAAGTCGACCCTAACCTAATTAAAGGGTGACTCAACTTGTATTTATAAGAGGCTAGGTACCTCACTTGAAGAACACACAACACAAGTTCTCTCTCTCAAGGAAAAGTGTGCAAGTCTGAGGAGGAGACGCAACCACATAGTAAGGGTGTTTTGGTGAAGGGTTTTGGTTATCTCTTGCAGGCCTATATTAGTTTCGTGGTGTACTACCCTATTCTGGTTAGGGTTTCTAGTCTATCTTCTTATTATCTTTTGTTTGGTGAGATATATCTTGAGAGAGACATTGTACTTGTTGACGAATCTATATTGAAGAAGCTTTATTGGGTTTTCTCCCCCAACAGGGTTTCCTAGGATAAATATTGTGTATACTGTGGATGTCTTTCTTTCAGTGATCCTTGTGCATACAATTATTGATTTAATAGTTTAAAGTTAAAGAATACTGAATACACTTAACTTCTTAAGAAAATTTTTAACATTTTCCCATGCTTTGGTGGTGAGCATAGTCATTCATCTATCTTGGTAATTACTTCTGCGTAGGTGTTAAATTGAAATTCTAGGAACAAATATTCATCTTGTATATTAAAATCATCATATTTTATCTTCAGAATCAATCCTACCATGGGTCCCCTGATATAGACATTAGGTGGTATCTTAGGCATGGGAATGGACTGTTCCTTGGATACCTAGAATTTCTTTCACACATGAGTTTGTCTTGGGGAATATATTATCCCAGTGAACTACTTAACGTCCATGGGATATTATCCTTCACTTCTTACTCTGGACCTTTGTTCTGAAATGTCAATGGAAATTATGCCTTGGATGTCCCACCTATATTGAATTTGCAACTTGAGTTCCCTAACGCCTAATGCTCTTTATGCTCTAGGTTCCAAAAATTCTGCTCTGACCTTATAGACTCGGCCTGTTGTTCACAAATATTGATTTGAAGGATATCATATGAATGTTAAATATGTAATGGGTGACTTCCCACCCACAGTAACTAATTTTCTAGATATCATGCAAGGTATATACTTTTTCTTCCCTAATGGACTTAACTACCATAATTGTTGTGCACAATGGGGAATTTTTTCCATAATCGTTTTCCATTCCCCATGCTTCCATCACCTATACGAGTGATAACTACCTATATCTCCACCACCATATCCACCTATGTCCTAGTAGCCACCTATCATGTGTCGTTGCTCCATCCTTTAGGTTGTATTTGGGCATTAATGCCTTAATCAACTTCGAATATTTTAAATATATGTGTAGGTATGATTTTTCGCATATTGCTTTATTTTGATGAGCTATCTAATCCTCCTATTTATTATGTCAGTTTTATCTACTCTACCTAAGCCATATCCTACTTGTGTGCAGTTCCTGTGTACTATGTGTTATCCGATGTAATTTATTGGGTCAATTAATCCTTTAGGTTTTTTATTTTTATCTTTAGTGTTGTTTAATTTTTAATTTTCCTCTTCCTTATAGTCATTTTAGGTCTTAGCACAAATAATATGAGTGTGGATGTTGGTCCATTACCCTTGGGTTATATCTTCATCTTTACGATAAGATTAGACAAGCCATTATCCTTATGCCTCCACCACCACCCTGACATGTCACCATTTCCACGATGTACTAAAACCCCTATGCTTTGTCCCTTTACCCATTAGAAGGTCAAACCATGTTCTTTTTGTACACTTCCATCTCATCAGATAGTTCACAACACATCTCAAGTACACTTTGCTCTGATCACCATAATTTCACTTATGATGCTTTGTCATCTGATCTCCTTATTTGCAACACAGATATTTTTAAAGAAATAACCTGGGATTTAATCATTTAAAGTTTTTCTATCTGTTTTTCCAAGATTTCAAATTGCTCCTAGCTTGGCGTTGCAAAAACTGGTGTTTTTAGATAGACGCTATGCAAATTGCTGCGAACTAGCTGGCAAAAGTGAGTTGGAGGTTAGACCAGCTATAGGTGGATTCATCCAAGCTCAAGCATATCAATTTTCAAGACCCATCCTTGAGTTACTCCATGAGTATTTTAAGCTCTGTTGACGGAAAATAAAGGCTGTTTTTTATCATTTCTTCTCCTAGGCACTGCGAACTGGTGGTCCACACTGCCAACTATCCCTCTTACCTCTGTTATCACAATTCTCAACCAGTTGTAAAGCTCTCAGCCCCTTTTACTAAATCTTAAACAAACCTTGTTGTTAGGCCACCTTACCTATCCCATATTTGGCTTTTGTTGCTTATGCTGCGAAATCTGCTGCAAATCCCCTGTTTGGCGCTGTAAACTCTATGCAACAACTTAGCACTGTTATTCACTTACCTCAGAACTTGTACCAACTAGTTACCATCAAGATTTTTGTTCTAATTCAAGTCTATCTATTGTGGAAATTTTAAAAAGGGACTTTGTTGGTAAAGTTATGATGAACGTTGTAAAAATGATGGTGAATTATTGAACAAATATTTTGCAGCAAGCTTTCTCCTCATATCTCCATTTTCCTATGTAGTCTTCTTTAATTTCCTGACTATCAGCTGCCCTTTCATAAGCCTAGAGGTTAGATAGGATGAAAAACTCTAAACCCTTAGATAGAACCAACCATTGAAAGAGATTATCCATCAAACCCTAAATCCTCTGTTTTCTTGTTTTGCCTCTTGCATCACTCAAATTGTTGGTTTAATTTTCTTCGTATAATATGAATGGATACTCCACAGCAGAAGAAGGCTCACAAGGGTGCGGGCATTGTGAGGACTGAACCCTATGACACGCAGTTTTTTGCTACTGAACCTCTGATCAGGGAGGTCTTCCAAAGACTGGGATGTTTCAATTTCTGTCACAAAATGTAGAGGGGGCACCCTGAGGTAGCTAGAGAATTTTCCTTGAATTTTGATGGAACCAAAACTAAAGTGGGGACTCTTGAATTTGAAGTATCTAAAGCAACCATAGCAACAACTACCAAAATACCAAATACTGGTAAAATATGGTTTAAGGCCATGAATCTAAATGCAACTTTGTCCAAATAATTCCTTAAACCAGAATGTCAGGGAGATAACCTATCAAAGGGAGTGCTTAGGAGCCACATGGTTGAAGGATTTGATAATATTCTAAGGGTGATCCAAATATATTTCACCTGTGACGGTAGGTTAAATATGATTTATCAGTACCACATTAAACTTTAGCTTCACTTCACATGCAAAGACCTCATGAATCTCCCTTTCTATTTGTTTAGAAGCATTGGAAAAATGGTTGACAGGGTCCAAGCTAAGTCTATGGAATTTGACACAAGTTTTTTTCACTCAAGGTTGATTAAAATGCTTGTGATGAAGGAGTTGAAGAAGAAAAACATTGATTGGGAGCAGTTCATTGCCTCTGCACATTTGCAATTGAATGTTTCTCCTACTCTACAATCCAAAGTGCAGATTCCTCTTCAGGTTGACAACACTGTTCACATAGAGACAACTAGGAAGAGAAAGAGAAAAGACATTGCTGAAAATGATGAGGCTCCTAAGGAACAAGAAGAATAAGGGGGGTCTCATTACTCTCCACAAAGGGATTTTTCACCCAATACATCTCCAGAAAGAGAAGAAACTCCATCAACTAGAACAATAGGAACAAAGGAAAGGAGGCTACTCTTCCCCTCACCAACTATTGAAGTTGAAGCTAAAGCTAGGGGGACCTCACTAGGTCATTAGCAAAGAAGGAAAGTTTTGAAAAATAGGACATAATAGAAGATCCCATCAAGAGAAAGCGTAAAGGTAAAGTTGAAGCTGTTGAAAAACATATTGAGGTCATAGACATAACCACTCCCCCAGAAAACCCTACCTTCAAAAGACTGAACAGACAACTCAAAGAAGCTAGAAAGGAAATTGCTAACTTGAAGAGAGAAAGGTTGGCTAAAAGAAAAAATTTGAGTGGCCTTATGGATATGTATTGGGAAACTATTGATGAGGCCAGGTTTGTAGCAAAGAGATTTCTGCCCCTCCATAGGAAGATTAATAATTTATATAGACATCACAAGGATTTACAAGCTCAGATCAAAAGACTTAAGTTGGAGCTGCAACCTTTTAAGGAAGAACTAGCCCAAAGAAATTTGACTATGTTGGCCCATGCTACCACAAGGAGGAGTTCCATGCTCAGAAAGTGATGGATGAAATAGCTTAAGAAATCTCAGTTTTGGAAATCAGTGCTCCTTTCGTTTTGAATATTTTTGAGGAATTATGTTACTTATAACTGATTTTTTCACTTATACACCATATTATGAGACTTATACAAGCATACCTGACTCTGGAGAATGTTTTTGGGTGTTTTGGGGCTTAAACTAGACTAATTGGGCAACTACAGGACAATTCACATGCCTGGCGCTGCGAACTAGTTTATACAATCAAACGCTGCAAACTTCACTGCGAACTCTGTTGCGAATTGGTTGATACAATCAATGCTACATGATACGTTGTGAACTCCTATTTTGATCGTTTGAAGAGGATCAACGATCACTAGATGCCTAGGGGAGCATGGAGAAACTAGTTGGAGGTCATTTTAAAGATGGAGGATACCTGGCAAGAAAATAAGTGCACTAAAAGGACACCTCATTATGCAATATTAATGCGTTAGGATAGTTGCCAACATTATCCTTTTTTATAGCATTTTGTTATTTCCAATTTGTACAGATGTAATTACCTCAATTTAAGATGGAAGAGTCCTATGTCAAAGGATGAAACTCACATTGTATGCTATTTTTCCCTATCTAGGCTATAAAAGAAGCATTAGAAGACATTTTGTAGGTTCAAATGGTTTATGTAAAAGACTCTTTTGGTGATATTAATGTAACAAGCCTACTCTGGTTTGATGTATCAGACTTGATGAAATTTTGTTTAATGGAAGTCAATTTTCTCTCTTTCCATCTTATCTCTCTCTCACTTTGAAATTTCACTGTCATTGAATGATTAAAATGATGTTTTATAATTGTATTTCAATGGAGTTTTGATTGTGATGTTGTTATAACTTTTCTTAGAGTTTTATCTTTGATTTAAGAAGCTCTTGTATCAAAAGCTCTTCCTTCCTTTGTCTACTGGTAAAGCCCGATTCTAGTGCTATAATTACTTCATTTATAATACTAAGCCTTCCTTCTATCCACACTAGTCCTCAAAACCCTGATCTAAGTTAAACAAGACCTCTTTTGCCGATGCATTTCATCTAGAATTTCCTGTGTTTTGACATTGTTGAACTAATTTTTATCCATTTGACACCACATTTTAAAACTTATCTCATAAACCTATTGATGGGTACTAAGCTTGCACTTTAGCAGTCAAAGTGTAACTTTCAGTGTTAACATTCTTGGCGTTGTTTTTGGGGAACATATTGAAAACATTTCCATGGGATTGAACGACAAAGAAATAATGATTCTAAGGGTGCATAGTAATCAATACATTGAAGACTACAGTTTGCACCTAGCAACTCCATTGTTTCAGTTGTGGCTCCTAAAGGAAGACACACGAGGTCTACCTGACATCTACCTCTGGCTACACCTGAAGTTGACCTAGAGAAGATCATCAAGAAAGGAAAATATTCTAAAGAAGGATTTTCAGTTATTTTTCCAGGCAATACTGGTTATTTTCCTGAATCCACTTTTAAAAAACCAGTAGCTGTAGCTGGTTCTCCTCTTTTACCCTCTGTTTAAATTTCTATAAATTTAAATATTGAAGATTTTCTTGTGAAATATTCTTCTTTTTCTCCCAAATTAAAATAAGAAATTTTTAAATTTCTTGCCTCAACTGATGTTGTAAGTTGGTTTAGACTTGAGAGCTTAGAGGATTTTCCTACCCTAGGTTCTCCTTCTCCTCCCTCTTTTAAAATTGTTGTGACCAAAGAAGAAGAAGTCTCAGTTCCCTTGGAAATTCCACCATCCTTTTCCAAGACTCAATCTCTCCTTGTTAAAACTGAAACTTCTCCATCCTATATTCCTCCTTCTCCTAAGATACACATCATAAAGACTGCAGTTGTACCTATGCCAATCCTTTTGAACCTGAGTTTTTCCTATTGTTGAGAGAAAGGAGATCTACCTCACTAGCTCATACGTAAGATATAACCTTGGAGGTGGAATCAAATATATTGGCAGTTGATTAGCTTAGGGGAAAATCTGATAGAGATAGGAAAAAAAATACAGTTGAAGCATCAACCTCTAATTCTTCTGGTGTTAACCCTCAAGTAGATGAACTAACAAAGTTGGTTAAATCACTTTCTGCTGAAATATAAAAAATGAAGCTTGAGGAAAAACATAATTATAGAAATACACAAGATACTGGTAATGGAGGAAATTTCAAAAGACAAAATAATGCCCCTCAGATCCTTCAAAGAGATCAGAGAAATAGGGATGACCAAAAACTCCAGACCCCTCTTCAAAATAACATGGTTGATGATGAAGTAGAAGAGGATGAAGAAAAGGATCCATAAATTCATTGTGTGGGTGATACCTCCCCATTACCTCATCTAACTCAATCTGCATATGAGTCTCTTATGGACAATCAGTTGAATGAATTGAGTAAAGGGTAAAATGCTAATGGAAACCAAAATAAATGCAACTTAAGGTCAAAAAAGAAGGATGGGAAGCCTAGTACATTAGATCATCCCAAGAAAAAAAAAAATTATGCTAAGGTTGTGGCTTCTAGCACCAAAGAAAAAGAAGAAAAAAACCATCAAACAGTGATTAAGACCCCTGTTCCAGAAATTAAGGAGATTTTGAAGTCTCCCTCCTCTTTTAGTTTTGAGAATGAAATTCAAAAGATAAAAATTCCAGTGCCATTTTTAGAACTGATTAAAAATGAAGAGGTCAAAAGGTATCTCTCCAAAATGTTGCAACCTGAATCTTCCTCCAATTCCACAGACTCAGTGAAGCTACAAGATGAAAAACCAAAAGTCATATTGGGACCTTTGGTAGAAGATAGGGATGAATCTTCTCCATTTTACATATAATTGAATATTCATGATAAAGTTTTGCACAACTACTTGATGGACTCAGGTGCATCTCATAACCTTATGCCTAAAACTGTCATGGATGAGTTTGGTCTGGAAATTACTAAAACCTATCATGACCTATACTCATTTGACTCCAGAAAAGTGAAATGCCTTGGAGTGATCAAAGACATGGTTGTTACCTTGTTTCAATTTCCCATGAAGAGTGTGTTCATGGATATTGTGGTAGTTGATGTCCCCCTTAAGTTTGGGATGTTATTGTCAAGATATTGGATCAAGAGAACAGGGGGAACTTTGCAGATGGAACTTTCATATGCCATTATTCCTTTATTTGGAGGAGAGCACATAAGGCTTTATAGGGAAGCATAACTAGCTTACATCATCAGTGATGAAGCTAATCCTACAAACGATCCATTTTTTGCAGTTGAAACTGATCTAGGTTCCATTATTTTACAAATCACTGATGCTGCTCAATCACCTATTGAAATCAGAAAAAAACCTATTAAAACTTGTGAGACACCACCTCAAAATACCCCCGTTTGGAAGATGTTTTTTGATGGGACCTCTTCTAAAGAAAGTGCTAATGCTGGAGTGGTTTTTATTTACCCAACTCAAGAAATCATATCTTTGTCTTATAAACTAGAATTTGAAACTACAAATAATGTAGTAGAGTATGAGGATCTTGTCTTGGGTTTGAGGGCTGCTAAAGATATGAAGATTGAGGAGTTAGCAGTGTTTGGGGATGCTGAACTAATTGTGCATCAGGTTAAAAATATGTATCAAGAAAAACACCCCTGGTTAAGGACTTACAGAAATGAATCTTGGGATCTTATTGATAATTTTTTCTTAGCTTTTAACATCTCTTTTGTTCCAAAAGAAGAAAATGCTATGGCATATTCTTTGGTTGTTTCTGCAAGTAAATTTAAAATCCCTTTGCCCCCAAGCTCAAATATGATGTGGAAGTAAAGTATAGACCCTCTATACCTGACAATGTCAAACATTGGAAGGTCTTTGAGGATGATCTTGAGATTAAGAGATTTTTGGAAAAAGTGGAAGATTTTTCTTCTCTTCACATTGATCAAGATCATGATGATACGAAAATCCATCATGCTGATATTTTCCTCAACAAAATTACAGAACACAATATTGTCCAACTGCCCAGTAACCATATTCCTAAAGGATTGGTACCTTTGGAGAGATTATTTGACAAAAATTATGTTATTGTGAAGGTTAAAGGTTCAAATGAAGAAGCATATGTGATAGAATGCAACTTAGGTACAAAGGAAAATCCCAAGTATGTCAAATTGTCTAGCAGTTTATGAAAGGAACAATGAGATGAGTATGTGAAGTTATTAAAGGAGTTTGTTGATGTATTTGCTTGGAAGTATGAAGATATACAAACTTATGATACAATCATCATTGAACATAAAATCCCTTTGAAAGATGATACCAGGCCATTTAGGCAAAAACTTAGACAGATAAATCCCATGTTGCTTCCTATTATGGGAAAGGAAGTCAAGAATATGATTGATGCTAAGATAATCATACCTTTAAGGTACTCTGAGTGGGTGTCCAAATTAGTCCTTGTGAGGAAAAAGAATGGTGAAATCAGAATTTGTGTTCATTTCATAAATCTTAACAGAAGTTCCAAGAAAGATAACTATCCCTTGCCTAAGATGAAACATATTTTGCAGAGAGTGAGTGGTTCAACAAGGATGTCTATGATTGATGGATTCTCAGGCTACAATCAGATCTCTATCCTACCTGAAGATAGAGAGAAAACAACTTTCACTACTCCTTGGGGCACATTTATGTATGCTAAAATTCCCTTTGGTCTAATGAATGCACAAGCAACCTTTCAGAGAGAAATGGATATTGCCTTCATTGGGGAGAAGGACAAATTTGTGGTCATCTATCTGGATGACATTATAGTTTTCTCAAGATATGATAAGGAACATTATCATCATTTGAAGAAGGTTTTCCTGAAATGTAGAAAGTTTGGGTTGTCTCTCAATCCTAAGAAGTCTTTGTTTTTTATGAAAGAAGGCAAGTTGTTGGGACACATTATCTCAACAGAAGGAGTAAGGATTGATCCAAGTAGAGTAGATTCCATTAAGAATTTGTCTCTTCCTAGATCCAAGAAGAAGATCGAGTCTTTCTTGGGTAAAATAATTTTTTTAAGAAGATTCATCTCTAACTTTGTTGAATTGGTTAAGTATATCACATCTATGCTTAGAAAGGGAAATGGGGTGAGTTGGACTGTTGAAGCTCAGAATTCTTTTTGACCAAATCAAACAAGCATTGACTGAAACACCTATTCTCATCATCCCTGATTATTCAAAGGAATTTCTCATATTCTCTTTTTCCTCACATGACACATTGGTTGTTGCCCTTCTTCAAAAAAATACATATGGGATGGAGCAGCCTATTTCCTTTTTCAGCAGGGCATTAAGGGATGTAGAGATGAGGTACGATATTATGGAAAAGAAGGCTTATTCTTTGGTTAAAGCCCTTAAATTTTTCAGGGTATATATTCTACATTCCAAGATGATTTCCTATGTCCCATCAGCCTCTATGAAGGAAATACTTTTCCAGCCCGACATAGATGGAAAGAGGAGCAAGTGGACTGCCAAAATTCTGGATTTTGACCTTGAAATGAAGCCTACTAAGTTTGTAAAAGGGAAAGGTTTAGATAGATTGTTGGTTGAATAAAATTGCAAAGCACCGGGGGTTAATTTCAAGAACCTAAACTCTAAAAATCAAAAAATTGATATCTCTGTTAAAATATCACATATCAGTCCCAGCTTGGCATAATGCACTTGGTACAAAGACATTATTTATTTTCTGCAAAAGTTACAACCTCCTGATGGTTTGGAGAAGAACAAGGTGAGAGATTTGAAACTAAAGGAAATCATATATTGTCTCATTGATCACATACTGTATTGGAAAGATCCTCTAGGGGTTCTCTTGAGATGTCTAGATCCACATGAGGCTCAAAAGACCATGACTGATTTTTATGACAACTTTTGTGGGGGTCATCATTTTTGGAGAATCATAACATATAAGATCCTCAGAGCTGATTATTTTTGGCCTAGCCTTTTTACTAAAGTTTGTGCAAAGATTAGGGCCTGTGATAAATGTCAGAAGTTTTCAAGAAAGAAACAACTGAAATCTTTGCCTTTGAGGCCCGTGGTGGTTTCTGGTCCTTTCCAGCAGTGGGGAATTGACTTCATTGGGGAAATTCATTCAACTTTAAGTGGTCAAAACCGATGGATTTTGACTGCAACTGACTATTTCACCAAGTGGATAGAAGCCATTCCTACAAGGAGTGCCTCACATAAGGTAATCATTGGTTTTCTTGAAGATATTATGTCAATATTTGGTTGTCCAAGCAAGATTGTTACTGATAATGTTGCATCTTTCAAAGCTAAACCATTGGTGACGTTTTGTGAAAAGTATGGGATTCAATTAGTTCATTCTACCCCTTATTACCCCCAAGGCAATGGTTTGTCATAATCTTCTAATAAGATTCTTGTAAAGATCATCAAGAAGTAACTGGAGGAAAACAAGAAATCATGGGACTCAAAGGTGAAATTTACCTAATGGGATGATAGAGTCACTACAAAGAGATCACTTGGTATTTCCCCTTTTCAACTTATTTATGGGATTGAAGCTATTTTTCCTACTCAGCTTTCCTTTCTTGTGGCAAAGTTCCTTCAGGATCAACAAAGAGAACTAGATCATCTGGTCAGAAGGATGCATCAGCTAGTCAAAGTACAACAGACCAAGGAGTAGCTCCTTGATAAAGCACAGACCCATCAACAAAAGATCAAGTAAGTTTTTGATAAGAAGGCAAACAAATAATATTTCCAGCTAGGAGATCTGGTGCTCAAGTGGGATGCACCAAGGAAAGACAAAGGCAAACATGGTAAATTTGAAGCCTTGTGGATTGGTCCGTTCAATATTTCTGAAGCTTTTCAAAATAATACTTATAAATTGCAGAACTTGGAAGAATCTGAAGATTTTGGTGGCCTAGTTAATGGGAATTTTATGAAGAAGTATTTTTCTTAAGCCATGAGTGGCTTTCCCCTCCATTGTAAATATCATTTTTTGTTTTTGTTTCTGTTGAAATAAATGACCCCATAACCCTAGGATAAGACATTGAAGTTGCTTGTTCTTGGCAGCTCACAGGGAGCATGCCATCCCTTATGGAGCCAATCTTATCACATGGAATTGATTGGGTCAATTCAACCTTTAGGTTTTTTATTTTTGTCTTTAGTGTTGTTTAATTTTTAATTTTCCTCTTCCTTGTAGTCATTTTGGGTCTTAGCACAAATAACATGAGTGTGGATGTTGGTCCATTACCCTTGGGTTATATCTTCATCTTCATGATAAGATTAGACAAGCCATTATCCTTATGCCTCCACCACCACCCTGACATGTCACCACTTCCATGATGAACTAAAACCCCTCCACTTTGTCCCTTTACCCATTAGAAGGTCAATTCAGGTTCTTTGTGTACACTACCATCTCATCAGACAATTTGCAGCGCATATCAAGTACACTTTTCTCTCATCACCATAATTACACTTATTATGATTTGTCAGCCGATCTCCTTGTTTTCAGCACTAATGTTTTTAAATAAATAACATGGGATTTCATCATTTAAAGCATTTCTAACTGTTTTTCCAAGATTTCAAATTTCTCCTAGCTCGGCGCTACAAAAAATGGTGTTTTTAGATAGGCGCTATGGAAATTGCTACGAACTGGCAGGCGAAAATGAGTTGAAGGTTAGACCAATTGTAGGTGCATTCGTCCAAGCTCAAACATATCAATTTTCAAGCCTGAACCTCCAAGTACTCCATGAGAATTTTAAGCTCTCTTGAAGGTCAATAAAGGTTGTTTTTTATTATTTCTTCTCCTAGGCGCTGCGAAATGGTGGTCCACGCTGCCAACTATCCCTCTTACCTCTGTTATCACAATTCTCAACCAATTGTAGAGATCTCAACCACTTTTACTAAAGCTTAAACAAACCTTGTTTTTATGCCACCTTGCCTATCCCATATTTGGCTTCTACTGTTTATGTTGTGAATCCCTTGTTTGGCACTACAAACTCTGTGTAACAACTTAACACTGTTATTCACCTACCTCAGAACTTGTACCAACTAGTTACCATCAAGATTTCCATTCTAATTCAAGTCTATCTATTGTGGAAATTTTAAAAAGGGAATTTGTTGGTAAAGTTATGATGAATTTTGTAAAAATGATGGTGAAGTATTGACCAAGTATTTTGCAGCAAGCTTTCTCCTCATATCTCTATTTTCCTGTGTAGGCTTCTTTCATTTCCTGACAATCAGCTGCCCTTTCATAAGCCTAGAGGTAAAATGGGATGAAAGACTCAAAATCCTTAGATAGAACCAACCATTAAAAGAGATTATCCATCAAACCCTAAATCCTCTATTTTCCTGTTTTTCCTCTTGCATCACTCAAATTGTTGGTTTAGTTTTCTTCCTATAATATCAATGGATACTCCACAACAAAATAAGGCTCACAATGGTTGGGGAATTGTGAGGACTGAACCCTATGACATGCAACTGTTTTCTGTTGAACCTATGATCAGGGAGGTCTTCCAAAGAGTGGGATGTTTCAATTTATGTCATAAAATGCAAAGGGGGCATCTTGAGGTAGCTAGAGAATTTGCCTTGAATTTTGATGGAACCAAAACTAAAGTGGGGACTCTTGAACTTGAATTATATGAAGCAACCATTGTTGATTAAGGTTGGTTTTCATTGATGTCAACCCTTGAAGAAAGCACGATAGCACAAAGGTTTGGGTAATGGAACCAAGTTTGTTTTATGTAAAGATGAATCATTATTGTCTTGTAATGGTTGATAAGAAGTACAAATATATAAACTCCAAAGTGGTCCCCTTATGGTGAAATCCATCACGAGAAGACGCTTTGCAGATTGAGTTATCCTAGAAGTATGGTTAGAGAACCCATGCTTA
>JASDQU010435373.1:95069-108975 GCA_032191745.1 Picea mariana
AGGGATTTGTTGTTTCTAGGGATTTACTAGTTTCTAGGGATTTATGGAAATCATTTAACTTATATTTGAAATCCTATCCCTAAAATGCCTTGAAACTTTGAATCATATAACACATCATAAATATTTTAATTAATGTATAGGAAAATGTGCATATTATAGTATTATTTTTATTTCTCACGGGAATGAGTTTGAGTGGAATGATCGTCGTCAGAAAATTTTGGAGAATTCATGAGACTTACCTCACATCCCCTACCAAAATCTTGATGATGACAACCAACAAACCCCTACCTCCATTTAAATATTATTTGAATATTTTCCCTTGGAAAATGTGCACCCCGTTTGACTTATTATTTTAATATTTAAAAGTCCATGCATTGTGATCGACGAGAGTTGGGAACGTGAGTTGTCAAAGATATGTTATCGATGATGGGGAGTGTCGAGTTATCGGTGATAATCCTTTTCTCATCGGGGAATGGAGTGGAGTGTGAAGTGTGAGCTACCAAATAAAATCCCGACAACGAAATCTGGGGGACTTGGGAAATATGATATGGACTATGTCCAAAGAGGTGGGGGAACGGGGAAGATATTACATTATTTTTTTGTTTTTTAATTTAATTTAATTTTTTTATCTTATTTTCTTTCTTTATTTTATCAATTTATTTTTTATTTTATTTTTTAATTTTATTCATTAATTTTATTTTATTTTTAATTTTTGTAGATTTATGGTTTTTCATAGGTTAAATGAATAACAAAATTAAATGGGCCTAATGGTTAAAGATGTGTGTTTCTTCCTCAAAGTTCACAAGTTCAAATCTAGCAGGGATAGAATAATTATTATTATTTTACTAGTTTTAGTAATTTTTATATTTTTTATTAATGAGGGGTAATTGTTTTTTTTTTTTCCATAGGATTAGGGTAGTTAGTTTTTTGTTAATAATTGTAGATAGATGTAAAATAATGTAAATAATTTGGTTATATTTGATTTTTATTTTATCTTTTGTTTTTTGATTGCTTCCCTAATGTTAAAAAATAAAAAAAATGGGAAAATTGGAAAAACATCATGCTACAAGCCGTCGGTCCCATGTCGCTCAGGTTATTTTCAACTATTCATAGGGGATAAGCCATTTCATCACAAAGTGTTGATCTCTTATGTAGGTGAGATTTTTATTTTGCAGGTTCAAGAATCAATGGTCCATATTAACCCACAGGCTTGATCAATGGTCACTGAGTGACGATTTTTAAACAACCATAAATTTTTCTACAAGTGTCGAAATGAGGCCCGTGATACCTCTTTGGAAAGGTAACAAAAAAAGGAATATAGTGATGCAAGTATTCAGGCTAAAAAACACACAGAAGACATTGTAAAATTCCAAAAAAGACACCCATGTATTTGGGGGGAAAATTGACCATACCAACTTCAAAAAGTCATATCTAGACCTATGAGAAACGAAATCAAGCCCAGGAGGACTCAATGGAAATATGGAGGAGAGACAAATATTGGGATAACAAGTGTTGGCTAATGTTGAGAATAAAATCTCTGAAAATGCAAAACATAGAAGGAACCTGAATTCAGATGAAGAACCCACTATGTAGACTTCAAACAATTATATCTCAAGCTACATGCAACGAAATGGATCCATCAATAGCTCGATGTAAATATGAGATATAGGAGAATAATCCAGAATGATTTTGTTCAGTAGGCCAAATCCAAAAAACCTAGAAACTTCTGAGGAACAAAATATAATGCCAATGGACAGAGTCAATGATTGTTTTTAAACAAATATCATTTGCAAACTGTCTAAGGGAGAAAATGTATCACTCATGATTTTGTTAAACTTCTCTTTGTAATCCTCACATATTCATTTTCAAAATGTGAGAAAAGAATTGTAAGGAAAATGAAACGAATGGTCATGAGAACTGAATGGTCTCTCTTTTGTCTTATAAAAGAGAATTGATAGGATATAAATAATACTTTTCCCATTGTATAGACAATTGATACTCTTATTTCTAAATATATAAAGAGCAAAAGACATTTTTGAAGTCATAAATGTTTGCAAATTCTTGTGAGATTATTCTGTACTTGTATTTATTGATTAAGTTTTCGGGGTATTGATTATATGAACTATTTATGTGCTTAGTATTCAGGATTCTTACGTTGTTGTGATTTCTTACGAGTGCAGGGATGATGTTACATATTTCTTTTTCAACTACTTGAGACGATTTCTATAATATTATTGTGCTAACATTTATGGGTTGTCATGAACTATTTATGTTGTCTAGATATTACCTTTCACTATTCTCATTCTTTTAGCTTTGCTCACAGGATAAGTTAGAATTAGTTAAGATTAGAGTAGTTTCCTTTCAGTTAGTTTAGCCTTAGTATTATTTAGAACTCTTTGTGGGGAAGTCTGTTGTCTTTCCCCTTTTATTTCTTTTAATTCTGAGCGGAAGTGAGGCCCATAAACTTGTAGCAAAATCCTACACCAAAAAAGAGTAAGTCTGATTGGGACCTGCCATCAACATTCTCCCTCGTCTACTTGACGGTCCATTTGGACCCGTCAACAAAAATGGCGCTATAAGGAGGGCTAGATGACAAGTTGAGCCTATGGATTCATTCTTTTTATTTTTATATTTTTAATTTACTAATGGCTCCATCCCATATCCCTTTATGGAGGTGTTTTTCTAGTACTGTACCTCCCAAACCTCCTAGAAATATTTTACATTTCTTGTCACGACTTAGATTTGATGGGGAGAGTGAAATATCTACATCTGCACATGCTTTATATTTCTGGAAATGTTGTTGTTCTCACAATATTACTGATGGAAATATTGTTTGCAAGTTGTTCACTCTCACTTTTGCAGGTCGGGTTAAGAGCTGGTGCGAGACTTTGCCAACCGCCTCTATTCACACATGGGAACAATTTATGCATGATTTTTTGCATGCTTTTGAGAATTATTATTATGATATTTTGTGTGCATATTTTTTATAGATTAAGAAGAACAAAGATGAATCCCTTGAAGATTTTTTTATATGACTTACTCATCTTTTCTCTAGATTTTCTTTGGATGATAGGACCTCTAACAATGATTTGATTTCTTGTTCAGTTTCTCTTGCTAATGAAACATACAAACCACTGAATGAAGAATCTAAATCACATTTTAATATTTCCCCGCATGTTGATTTGGATTTAAATAAAAATGTTGAAAATGTGAATGGTTTAGATGGATTCCATATGTTGGGATATTTCTTTACTATAGGGGATATATATCAGATAGAAAAAAATAATTCAGAAGAGACATATGGATCCTCCCACCACTCCATTCCCCCTTTATTTCCTTGTGATAGAAAAGAGACCTCTTGTGGAAATTCAAGTTCATATTTTTTTGTAGTTGACCAAGAGGAGGGTTTTCTTGTTGATAATGGGACACTTCGGGCCACACCAATGCTTATGTTAGGTTCTCATTATCCTATGTCATATTTTCCATCACAATAAATGGAGGAGAAAGCTATGCAGAAAAATTTAAATAATGATCATTTTGTCAATGCAAAAAATCTGGACACTCGTGAAATGAATTCTTCCTCACCCATGGATAATTTGAAATTAATTCCTCTTGATTCGAATTTTTCTATTGTTTCAAATTCTCCTGATATAACTGACATAGAGAAAGAATGTTTTATATTGTTGATGAATCATTTATTAATATTTCTTATTCTGAGAATTATTTTCATTTTCTCCCATATTCTAACTGTGAATATGCTTTGGAAGATATTTCAGATCTTCATGTTGTGCAAGAGAAAAACAACCACATTGATATTTTCACTTTAGGAAAATAATTCAACATACAACACATACCTCCTTTATCACAACAATCTATATTTTTCTTGGAGGAGGAAAACCATCTTGAGGAAGAATGTGTTGGCTGTGAAACCATTCCTAGTATGCATCCCACCAATTCACAATCATCCAATGATGTTTTTAAATACGAGGAACTACCATTCAGGGAGTCACTTTCTGAAAATTTTTCTTGTTCTAGATAGGATTTTAATTATCTTATTTCTTCCACTTATTATTATTTGTATCCTGATCTCTTTAATGGTTTGACTTTGCAAGAAACCACCCACCATCTAATTCAAATAAACTCAATGGGATTGACCCATTTTGAAGTACTTGATGGTGGTGATAGGAATATGGAAGATCGAGAGGATAAGGCCTCTTCCCAAGAACTTATTAATTCTATGTCTTATCAATCTTTTTCATGGGATAAAGGTAATTTTGTAGTAGATGTATATCAGACCATGTCTTCTTTTTCTTCATCTTCATTTTTGATCAATATTGGATCTTCTTGTTTGAGTATCCCTTTACTAGATATTGTTGTTACTAATGGATCTCACCATTGACTTGAAATTACCTCTCATACCATGGTGGATGATTGTCTATGTAGATCATTTGTTACCACTAAGTTGTCTCAAGTTAATAGTTACTTGAAGTGTGATTCCAGGGAGGCTTGTCAAGATAATGAGGTACTTCAGTCTACACCAATGGTTATGCCATGCCCTCATTCTTTTCGTTTGTCTTTAGGAATAACCAACTTTATTAGCATGAATATTCTCTCACCGAGCACACTTTACACATATTCTATGGATGATTCTCATTTGGTATGCTACTTTCCTTTGAACTCCCTCCATCAACTATATGATAGTCATGGTACATTTTACGATAGAATTGAAGCATTGTTGGAGAGATCTTACTTGGATAGGTTTCCCATGAATTATCAATATGATGTTTTTAGTATGATGAATATAGTTTTTGACGTTTTAATTCTTCCTACTTTTAATTTTTTTTTATTCCAAGTGTTGTTACTAATCTTTTGTCATGAACATATGTTTGCGGTTTGGGATTACTTGGATGGCTACATTGGCATTATGACTTTACACAGTTCATTTTTTAGCCACTGTAGCGGGGGATAGGATTAGGATAGAATATGATAGTATATCTCCTTTGCATAGCTTAGCTTTGATTTCTATTATCTAATTAGTTATGTGTTTGAATTCTCTTTTCGTTACTTTTGGATGATCAATAAATAAGTTTCTTGGCAAGGGTGGAAAGAAATAGAAATATTGCACAATAATTTTCCCTTGATTGGATTTTTCAATTTAATTTCGATATGGGGAAAATTTTACTTAATCTTGTTCTCAAAGTTTTTCCATGTGTTTGGTAATTTTTTTATCACTGATTTTATGCATATCATTTCTCACTCACTATGGCATATTGCAAGTGGGATATTTTAAACTAGCATACTATTCATTCCCTCTTGTAATGAAAGTGGACACTTAGATTTGTCACATACTCATATCCACATAAGTCCAATCTATAAAAGTTTGCTTAATTAAGATTCTTATGAGTTTTGGGCTTGTTGTCCCACACTCAGTAAATGAAAATATTAGTGACTAATTCTACCCATTTGAGATTGAAACCACTCTCATTCCTTACATTTCTTTGAATGATTATTTTGGGTTTGGAGTTGTTCAAATAATTTCTTTCGCGTCCAATCTTTTCTTTGATCACTTTAAACCAACATGATTTTTCTATTTAGACCTTTTTAGCATAATGAACTTTGCTGATTTTTTATTTCTTTTGAGTTATTTTCTATTAGCACTTTTAGTTTCAATTTCTGGGCATTGTCTGCATAAGTCTTATGTTATGTTCAATTAGTTTTTCGAAGATACGTTTCATCTCTTATCTTGGAGCTCTCCTCACCCAGTTTTCAAGTTTCATCTCTTATCTTGGAGCTCTCCGCACCCAATTTTCATCTCATACACAACAGTAAGAGATATTCATTTACACTATCTACATGCATTTTTTCACAATTCTGGATAGTATGGCAATTTAAATCTCTCTGCTGATATATTTTTCATAAATTACTTGGGAACCAATATTTCTATTTCCCAACTCAGTAATTGATCAAAGACTCATCTTAGAGCTGTCAATTCAATGAATTTTCATACCTTATGTTTTCTTCAACAATATCTTTTCATCCTTTAGGTTTGTTAATTTTGGGTCACTCATTATAGTCACATTCTTGAGTAATATGAATTTTATCATGGCTGAGAATTACACACTTATATCATGTTGAAACCATTCAAATTTTTGGAAGTTGTAAGTATCGTAATGGAATATCTAAAGGCAACTTCTAAGATTCCAATTCTGTTTTTTCAACATTTGTTTTCATTTTATCCATGGTAATAATTTTTAATGTGTGAATTCATTGCAAGTTATAACCCATCAATCTATTGGGCCCCACACTCTTCAACACTCCTTGAACTCAAAATCATTATATTCCTACATTGGAAAGATAAACACATTTGGTTCATGCCGATACATCTTCTATTTTAATCCCTCTTACTCATGAGCTTGTTGATTTTGTTTTCTAGATTATATTTCTCATTCTTTGAATGGAAACACTATCTAGTGGAGAGACAAGGTATACACTCTTGTTTTTCATTTCACTTTCCTCTTATTCTTTGACATGTGTAAGTGCGAGGAAGTGGTTTATGGTTTCTCTACTTGGAACACTCTTGAGAGCTTGAGGCTATCAGTTTCATGAACTTTCCCATCATGTCAATATTATTATCTATTAGAAATCTGATCTTACTCACTTTATTCAATTTTGTTTCCTAGTTTTCACTTGGGTTGGGGAAGTCAATCCATCTAGGTCGTGACTTGATATCATTCACACCTTTTAGGAGTGTCTTAATTGCTATCATTTCATGATAATTTCCTCTTGACTCTCATAAGGCTGAAGATGATCATGTTAATGTTTCATATCATTGTCGTAAATAATCAGGGGAAACACATACCTTGAGATGCAATGTTGACAATATTTGAATTATATTTTTATGACTGAGGTTTGTTGATGGATTGACATATTTAGAAGATAAATGCAATTGGAGTCTAATGGTCCTTTTTGTTTAATTTGATTGACTCCGATTTCAGGAACAATACATTTTGTCCAGAGATCCAAATCTCACAATAATCATGACACTAAAGTATTTTGGTGAAAGGAATTTTGAGGGAAAGAACATAGTGCTCATATCTCAAGAAGAAGGATGTGATATTTGATTGAATGGACAACTAATGAATACTTGATGACAACATTGTCCTTTACACATATTTTTATGACAACCAACTTAGTTTAAGTTTACTTTAGCTTAGCATGCTTTTCCTAGAATTAGTTTTAATTCCAGTCTTTACTTTTCAATTTAGTTTAATTTCATTTTAATAATTTAGTCATTTAAGAGGAGGATTTCTTCCCAAACAGCCTAAGAGATGATCACAACATTCTCTTTTGTATGCAAGTCAAGAAAATAGCTTGTGCAACTAGCAACTCTGAATATTTTCTCTTGAAATGAAGGAAACTTAGGGAAGTGTTAACCTGAACTTGGTTGATTAGATACCTTTGTGACATTTTTTATCAACATGGATTATCACCAATTCAAAAGTTGATCAAAAACATATTCTTGTTCATTTATTCACATATTTCTTTCTGATCTAGTTGATGTTTGGATTCATTTTAATGAATATTTTGATGACCTCCATAACTGTCATCTTTCCCTCTTTTCCTTACCAGACCAAATTATTTGAATCTTTGGTATTAATGATTATATTTTATGGAAAACATAAAATGGCACTTTGATGAGAAATGTAATTTTTGTTATTGGAAAATTCAACGCTTTCGAAATTACAAAGGAATTGCTTATGTCTTGAAATCTTGAGAGCTTATGGGCTTGTGGAATGTCCCATGTAATTGACTTTTGAAAATCTGTTTTGAGTCAACATCTACATTAACCCATGTTGCTTGATTCCCATAAAATTGTTTTGTTGCACTAAATGAAAGGAATTTTGTATGTGACAAGTGGATTGGAGAATTGTGCTGCAAATATTTTCCACTAGATCATCATTTCTTGTACTCTGGTTTGTTTTCATTTTAGATTAGAAACTCTGGGAATATTTTCATTAGGGTTGATATTGAATGGTTCACATTTCTTGATTGGTTATTTCCCTTGGATTCCTCTCCAATATTTCACTGAAAACACTTTTCTATTGCTTCCACCAAATTTATTACTTGTTGATTGGTTCTATTATTATTTTTCATCAAGTTTTCATCCTTTTGATGAATGACACCATAGTTTCATATGTATATAATTTTTTTTTAGCGAATTGACTTCTAATTTCAGTGATTTTTTTTTCTTGCATGGATCCCTTTCATCTTTTGATTTGAATGTTGGTATTTCCCTTAGCTGATTTGAATCTTAGTCTTCCTTGAGAATTACTCTTTAAAATTTAAGTGAGTTGTTGGTCAATTTTGGTCACACACTGAAAATTTTACTTACAAGTCATAAGATGCATGGGCTGCTCTATCTGAATGAACATTTATAAAGTTCTCAGCTATAGATATGGACTAATATTTGTGATGGAACACATGTTCCTGTTGAGCGTACCATGATAATCCATAAGTATAGGAAAGTGTCTACCCAATCTTTTATTTGAGCTACATCCACTTCACATTAATGAAATGGCCCATAATATGATGGTTTTTGGGGAGACATGTGGGTTAAACTAAAATGCATAACATCTACTCAACAAATCAAAGTAACTCTTGTATCACCCCACTTCCTTCACACCCTATGTGCATATGTATATCTATATCCAAAATCTGAAAGGGTGAGAAGATTCTGAAATAAAAAAGGAAGTTGAATGCACTATTAATAGTGTGGGAAGTACCCCTGGATGGGGTGTTTTGTGGCAACACAAGTGGACAAGACACAAGGAGGCCACCTAGCCAGACCGACAGTGAGGTGGAGTACGATGAGGTCTCTCTCCCTAGCCTATCACCTCAACATTTAAGCTCCTCGATTGCCACCCTTTCGCACACTCCAGATGGACGTCCTCGCACGTGCCTGCCAACCTGCATGTCATGTCAAAGGCCTTCCCCTCCACCATTATCATGCCCCATCCCATTTTATCCAAAAAATTCACCCTCCCTCGAACCTCAAAGCTCTCCCCCTCCACCATAGGAGCTCATTGGTCACTTGGCTCTGCGACCACCACCCCGAGATAGCCTCCCCCCTCCCCATGCCCCATATGCGAGGTAAACCAAGGTGGGAAGCCACGTGGTATGCTTCCAGAGGCAAGGAAATACCCCATCACCACACTCCCATCAATGCGAATCCTCCCATAGATCCTGCTCCTAATCCTCCCATAGACCCTGCTCCCCCCTTCGCTTTTTCTCCTGCAGATCCACTTCGCGAAGAAAACTTATCTTTCCTGGATCCCATAGTAGAACCTGCTCCTGCTGAGCCACTTCTTGAAGCTCCCTAGGACCTGTCACCTCTTTCAAATCCATATGTCTGTAGGGTAGAATGGTTTGACACCATGGGAAATTCTCTAGGTTTTGCACCTACCCCCCCCTCTCCACCTCGTCATCTACCTCCTCCCACCTCCCCACATCATTGTCTACCTCATCCTGATTCCCCACCTCACCACTCTGATGAAGCCACCTCTGCCCCCTCCACCCAACCCTTCTACAGGCCTCATTTTACTTGTGACAAATGCGTGGACCAGGGGAAAAGTTTGGCCTCCTTGAGTGAACTGACCAAAGGAGAGGAGGACGTCAAAGAAGCCCTCACAAAATTGCAGAAGCGAGATGCAGAGCATTGGAGAAGGATGGAAAATTTGGTGTCCTTTCTCTAGGATCTACGACAGGCAATCACAGACCACGATAAGGGGAAAATGAAGAATACCTAGGCCTTTGCAGGCCCAAAATTTGGTCTAGGTTTTTAGAGCTTTCTTTGTTTAAGTTTTTAGTTCTCATATTAAAATTTAGCCATGTCTATATCAGTCTAGTTTACAGACAACCTTCGCTCAGTGAGGCTTTGTAGTTTTTTTCGCCTACATAGAATAAATTTCAGACAGGCCGTCGCCCTGCATGGCACTATAGATTTTTTGCATGAAAAACAAAGACTCTATTTTGGACAAGTGTCACACTTATTTTTTGGACAAGTGTCACTATTTCCCAAACTTGTGACAATAGTGGTTTCCCAGCTGGGCACTGTTGACATGCAAGACCACAGTATTGGATTTTTTTCAAGAAGGATCTAATATACTATCTAACTTACAAAAAAAAAAAAATCTAAGATAACAAAAAAATATTGTGGGAAGTACAAGTAAACTCGTCGAGGCTATGGATGCTTGTTGGCAGCAGGGATATTCTTGTATGGTATTTGTTAGCGCCAATTCTTGCAAGAGGGGTGTTTTTCTCTGATTTCAGGTCCTTGGTGAGAAATAAATGAAATGGGGCTTAAGACCCATCAAATGAAGTTATCCAAGGTGACAGTCATGAGTGCCCAAGTGCAACATGCATAAAACCTCTATCTTCGGGTTAAAAATCAAGCAGGCGGGCATTCTTTCTTGTTAGTGGCGAAGATCCATCGATGGAGAGAAGAAACGGTCATCAGGTAAGCCAGAGACATGGAGTTTAGCGAGGTTTAGTGCATGGACTCATCCCTTAGGGCCAAAGTCACAGAATGATCGTGATCGTCTGATCTAGTCGAGACACATGGCGTCTGATTAAGTTTGGTCACCATTTCGGCTACCGGGACTTTGAAATACAAGGGTTGAGAGCAAAGGAATGAGAACTCCCAGTGGGAGAATCCCCAAAATACATTAAGGTTCATTGTGACTGTCCATATTAAATAAAATCCAGCCATTGATTGCAAATAAGCCGTTTCGGCATTTCGGCTACTGGGAGTCTGAAGGACAAGGGGTCAACTCCTTGCCATCCCCAAATCCTGAAATGCGAAAGAGCCTTTAGTGTTGGGCCCTTGATCCTAGCACCAGGGTTCTATGGAGAGGCGGGGCCTAAAGAAGGAAGGCATGTGGCATAGATCTAGACCACATATGGGGCTTTTCGGGAAATGCAAGCCCTAAGGACCGAAAAAAATGGTGGTTGTTTGATGAAAGGGATCGCGACCGTCTAATATTGGAGGACACACGGTGGAGGGTCCAGGCTAGAAGTGGTCCCATGTTTAAATATTGATCTAGGTCATCCATCCCAGGGACGCGTGGCGCACGATCAAGCCCGGTTGTTATTTCGGCTACCGGGACTTTGAAAGACAGGGGGTCGCTCCTCCACTGCATATGGAATTTCTGAAACATGAAGTGCCTAGGAGTTGGGCCCACGGTCTTGGCACCCGGTCACAAAGGAAAAAAGCATAGGGAAATTGCGCTAGCGTTTATCGTGTGGCAAGGCGGGTCCTGAAATGACAAAATCATCTTAGCCATCCAACCAAAGGGACGCATGGCACACGATCAATCCCAGTCACTATTTCGGCTATCGAGACTTTGAAAGACAGGGGGTCACTCCTCCACTGCATCTAGAATCGCCAAAATGCGAAGTGCCGAAAGTGCCCAGGAGTTGAGCCCACGGTCTTGGTGCCCGGTCACAAAGGAAACAGGCCTGGGGAAAGGGCGCTAGAGTTTATTGTGTGGCAAGGCAGGTCTCGAAAACACTGAAATCATCTCAGCCATCCAAACAAAGGGACGCATGGTGCACAATCAATGCTTGAGCGCTATTTTGGCTACTGGGATTTTGAAAGACAGAGGGTCGATCCTCCACTACATCTGGAATCGCCGAAACGAGAAATGCTGAAAGCGCCTTTGAAGATCCCTGCTAGAGGTAAATGAAGGTGGGAGGAGGTGGTTGAAACCTTGCCTCACTCCTTAAATGTAAGGCATGGAGGTCCTCGCAGACAGTCTGCCTAAGATTGTCCTGTGTGAAGGTTTTCCTAAAGAAGCCATGCCGATCTGATGTCATCTAAGCAGAGGAGCTTGCACATGCTAATTTCGACTTTAATGTCTCAGCTACCCTCCTACTACCAAGGTGGCGAATTTCTCTGAGTATATATACTCAGTTTTTGTATTTTTGTAAGGATCGATTGTAGAGAAAAGCTCCCAATTGTAAAACTTTAACAAAGCCTCCGGTTCTCTGGTTATAGACTGACATTTTGAGACTTCTTGTTTAATGGTAGCCAACCTCCTCCTTTCATTTTTCCTCTGAATCTTAAAGCTCGGGCATGGATGATCTAGTCGGGTGATGTAATTACTATATGATGTGTGTTTGATTATATTAGTTCTGCAACATTTTAAGTTTACTTTGAAGTTTATCGGGTCTGAGAGGATCTCATATCTGAGGCTTTTCCCCATTTAAGGGCCTCCTGGAAGACCGGATATCTAGAGCAGACTCTATTTCCCTTTTCTTTCCCTCCACTTACTCACCACTATGAAAAAATTACTGGCTTAAGTTAGATCAAGACCTCGCATGTCTTTGCTGTTCCAACCTAGTTTTCTGAGTTAAACGATAATGTTCTGAGTTTACTTCCATTCGATCGCCCTTTATAAACAAATAGTGACATAAACTGATGGGCATCAGTCTTATTTCTGCTACAATCCAGGAGTGACCTCTGAAGCCAACATTTCTGGTGTCGTTGATGGGGATGAAGTTGAAATTTTTTCCTGGGATAGAACGACATCGAGCCTCTGATTCTAAAGATGCATCAGGCATCAGAGCCCTATGAGATTTCTATTGTGCACCTGACAACTCCATTGTGACGACCCCACTGGGGAGAACCTGCTGTTTTAGTTGTGGCTTCCAGAGGTAGACACATGCGGTCCCATTCGCAACTGCCTCTAGCTACGCTTGAAGCTGATCCGGAGGTAATTATCAGAAAAGGAAAGGCCTCTGAAGGAGAAACTTCCACCACTGAACCAAGTAATCTATAATGTCCCCCACCTCTTAGAGAGGTGATGATGAGACTCAGTGGCTTGGGTACCCCCACTAGGTCATAGTCTCACACTGAGGGGGGGAAAGTCAAGAAGTTAAAATTTATATTTTTAAGTTGACTTAAGAAAGGAAAAGGATAAAGGAGTAAAAGATAACTCAACAGAAGAATAGAAGATTAACCTTGGGAGTTAACCTAAATCAACAGAGAATTAGAAGGAAAAGTATAAGTAAGAGGCTGGGGCACACCTATTACTCATTCTGGTTTTGGATTAGCATTTGCTATTGCTCTTGGGCATTCAGTTTGGGGGTTTTGCTGTACAAACCCTTGTGAGCAACTCAGTGGTGAAATATCCACTCACCTTGTTCTGTAGCTTGGTCTCGGGAATGAAAGACTCCTCCACACCATTCTAGTCTCAGCCCATCTCCTTCTAGCACTTCAGAAGGTAGCAGGCCGTACTGTTCTTGTGTTTCCAGCAAGGGCGCACCATCATCTAGAGGGAGGTTCAATCCAACTTATCCTGAGGGCCTGGGGCCATTCCGACAGTCGGGTTTTGTTTGCAGGGGAAGGACCATCAGTTTGAGGGATTTTCTGGAGGGTTATCATTATTCTACATTTGTTTGCAGATTGGGACGTCTTGGAGCCATAGGGGATGTCCTGTGATTCAGTAAAACTCAGATCTAGGGAGATCTACTTGAGATCTGAACCTAAAAATTCTCCCACGGGATTCTCATAGCCCGATCTATATTCTTGGAGAGTTTTAGAGCATTTGGAGGCCTCCTTCATCAAGGACAAACCAAATAGGGTTTCATTCATCAAGTGGGGCGCACCATTCAGTGGAGAATTCAGATCTACGGGGTTTGAGAGTGGATTTGGGAATTTGGACATCTGGGTTGTCCTTACAGTTGCCCGATCTATCATTTGGCATATTTCTTGGGATGATTGGACACTTTTGGTAGCAGGGAAGAATTATTGAGGGCTTCAACATTCTAGCGGGACGTGGCACTTTCCAGCTTGGAGGTTGAGCATTAGTACGACTCAGATCTTCTTGATTTAGTCTTCATTGTG
>JASDQU010435373.1:109075-119206 GCA_032191745.1 Picea mariana
GCTGTACAAACCCTTGTGATCAAATTAGTGGTGAAATATCCACGCACCTTGTTCTGCAGCTTGGTCTCAGGAATGAAAGACTCCTCCACACCATTCTAGTCTCAGCACATCTTCATCTAGCGCTTCAAAAGGTAGCAGGCCGTACTGTTCTTGTGTTTCCAGCAAGGGTGCACCATCATCTAGAGGGAGGTTCGATCCAACTTATCCTGAGGGCCTGGGGCCATTCCGACAGTTGGGTTTTGTTTGTAGGTCAAGACCATCAGTTTGAGGGATTTTCTGGAGGGTTATCATCATTCTACATTTGTGTGCAGATTGGGACGTCTTGGAGACATAGGGGACATCCTGTGATTCAGTAAAACTCAGATCTAGGGAGATCTGCTTGAGATCTGAGCCCAAAACTTCTCCCATGGTATTCTCATATCCCAATCTATATTCTTGGAGAGTTTCAGAGCATTTGGAGCCCTCCTTCATCAGGGCCAAACCAACTAGGGTTTCAGTCATCCAATGGGGCACACCATTCAATGGAGAATTAAGATCTACGGGGTTTGAGAGTGGATTTGGGAATTTGGACATATGGGTTGTCCTTATAGTTTCCCAATCTATCATTTGGCATATTTCTCGGGATGATTGGAAACTTTTGGTAGTAGGGCAGAATTATTGAGGGCTTCAACATTCTAGCAGGACGTGGCACTTTCCAGCTTGGAGGTTGAGCATTAGTATGGCTTAGATCTGCTTCATTCAGTCTTCATTGTATATCCATCCTTTGGAGGCTTATTTTGTATTGTCGGGAGCATTTTGTAGCAGCTCATATCTATTGCTTGTACGACCATCTGAGGTTTATGCCAGATCAGCCATCTATTGTATTGATCTTACATTGCTCATAATAAAAAGGTCAAATCTTTGCTTTTTCTTCTACATCTTGAATATATTGTGATCTCCATGTGTTGATGAATCTTGTATGCACTTAATAACTCAATAAATTAGTAGTATTTAGTGATTCCAAGAAAGAATTTGGCTTGGGATCATTACATAATCTTCCATATCCTTCCGTAGAAACTCCATTTTCTTCTTCTCATCTTCCTAGCAGACCTTTTTCTGAAGTTTCCCGTTTCCTGATTTCAAAAGTGTTCTTGCTGAGTTTTCCCCTCCTGGTTTGGGATTGGAGGGAGAAATCCTTGTTACTCCCCTCTCCCTTGAAGTTGTACCTTGGCGTAGACCTAGGACTACAAAAGATTTCCCCACTCCTAGCTTTACCACCCCTCCTCTTATTACTATTGTTGCTACTACACAGAGAGAAGTATCTGCTGACTCAAGCCCCTTAGCCTTCTCTTTGAATCCCCCATTGTTTCCCCTTCCACCTAGAAGATCATTTCTAGTATCCCTTGTTCGAGCTCCTTCTCCTCCGAGTTCTCCTCCACCTAATATTCCTATGGCAGGAGAAAATCCCCCCATGACCAGAATGGAGGATATAATAGCTACTAGGTATGCTCCCCTTTTGTTACCTCAGCCTCTCAATTCCCTTCCAGCAGATGGCTACCTTAAGCAGTTGCCCAAGTTTATAGGCAAAGGGGACATAGCTCCAAAAGAACACCTTGAAGCCTTTTACAGTTTTAAATATGATCATGTTATCATGCATGCAGACGTATGGCTGAGTATTTTCATCCATAGCCTTGAAGGTGAGGCTAGAAAGTGGTTTAGGTCCCTGCCTCCTGGATCTATCGATGGGATTGAGGCTTTGGATAATGCCTTTTTGAGACAGTGGGGAGACAAAAAAGACTTCATGTATTACATGACAGAGTTTGGGTCTTTGAAGAGAAAGGAAGGAGAGTCGGTCTCTAACTTCTCCAAGAGATTCAATAAAATGTACAATAATATCCCTGCTGAGATAAAGCCCTCAGAAGCCTCTGCTAAAATCACTTATGCTAGCGCTTTTGATCCTGATTTCTGCCTCCTATTGAGGGAAAGGAGAGCCACTACTCTGGCTCACATGTAGAATGCAGCCATGGAAGTAGAATCTAACATATTGGTTGTTGACCGACTCAGGAATAAGGCTGATAGAGACATATCCAGGAAGAGACTTGAAGCCTCCCCATCCATTTCCTCTCCCCTTCCCCTTCAGATGGACGAGGTAACTAAAGTGATAAAATTGCTTTTGTCTAGAATGGAAAGGTGGGAGTTATAAGGGAAGCCCATGTACATAAATCCCCAAAATATTGATAACAGAGGCTTCAGGAGGCCTAGTAACAATGTGCCACAGTCTTCACCATGGGAACAAAGGAGAAAATATAGAGATGATCAGAGGATTGAAACCCCTCTCCAACATGACCTAGTTTCTCATGAGGAATGAGAGGAGATAGACGAGCTTGACCCTGAAATTCACTATATTGAAGACACTTCCCCTTTTCCCTATTTGACTCAATCTACATGTGAAGAATCCCTTCTGAACATTCAAATCAATGAGTTGGGTAAAGGGGAAAAGGCCAAAAACACTCCTAACAGATACCATATCAGGTCAAAGAATAAAGAAGGGAATTTTGATAGCCATGATCAGCGCCTCATAGCAGAAAGGCCTGCTAAACCTGCAACAATCACTACTAAAGAAAAGAAAACTCAAAATACTTTGCCAATAGCCAAAGAACCTGTCTTTGAGGTAAGGGAAGCTCCTAAGCCTCTTTCCTCCTTTAGTTTCGAGCATGAAATTTAAAATATTAGAATTCCCATACCCCTCTCAGAACTAGTTAAAAATGAATATTTCAAAAGGTCCCTCTCCAAACTGCTACAATCTGAGTCCCCCTAGCCTTCCACAGACTTAATAAATATTCAAGATGAAAAGCCAACAGTCATCCTAGGTCCCATGGTAGAAGACAGAGATGATTCATCCCCTCCCTTCTACACATCCCTAAACATACATGATAAGGTGCTACATAATTGCCTCATGGATTCAGGAGATTCCCACAACGTTATGCCCAAATTAGTCATGGAAGTATTGGGACTGGAAGTGACAAAGGGTTATCACGATTTGTTCTCTTTTGATTCAAGGAGGGTGCAATGCCTTGGATTCATCAAATACTTGGTGGTCTCTTTATTTCAGCTGCCAATGAAGGGTGTGGTCATGGACATTGTAGTAGCTGATGTTCCCACCAAGTTCGGCATGCTGTTGTCAAGATCTTGGATTAAAAAACTTGGAGGAACATTANTGGAATATGTGAGATCCATCTGTAATGTTCCCACCAAGTTCGGCATGCTGTTGTCAAGATCTTGGATTAAAAAACTTGGAGGAACATTACAGATGGATCTCACATATTCCACCATTACAGTCTTTGGAGGGGAACATAGGAGGTTTTACAGAGAAGCTCAGCTGGCCTACATTGTTAGTGATGAAGCAAACCCCACCAATCATCCTATCTTTGCACTTGACACTGATTTTGGGTCTAGTTTATTGCAGCTCACTGATACTCCTGAAGCCCCTTTTCAAATCAGAAAGCAACCCAGATTTATTCACGAGATACCTCCTCCAACCACCTCTATTTGGAATATGTTCTTCGAGGGAGCTTCTTCTAGCGAAGGCACTGACGCTAGAGTAGTTTTTGTGTTGCCTTGTCAGGAAACCATATCCCTGTCATACAAGCTAGAATTTGAAGCCGCCAATAATGTGGCAGGATATGAAGCTCTTGTTCTGGGTTTAAGGGCTGCAAAAAAAATGGGAATTGAGGGGGTAGCAGTGTTCGAAGATGCTGAGTTGATAATCCAAAAAGTCAGAAATTCTTATCGAGCTAAGAATCCTTGGCTCAGGAGTTACAAAAATGAGGTGTGGGACCTGATTGATAATTTCTTCTCAACTTTCAACATTTCTTTTATTCCAAGAGAGGAAAATATGTTGGCCAATTCCTTAGCTGTCTCAGCTAGTCTGTTCGGGATCCCTCTACCGCCTAAGATCAAACATGATGTTGAGATAAGATATAGGCCATCTGTACCAGACTTGAATATCAAGCATTGGAAGGTATTCAATGACGATCTTGAAATCAAAAAATTTCTTCAGTCTGTCGATGAATTTTCTGCATTGCACATTGATCAGGATCCTAATTTCGAAAGTCACCCTCACCCTAAGGTATTTTCAAATAAAATTTCTAATCACCATATTATTCATCTTCCTAGCAATCACATTTCGAAGGGATTAGTCCCTTTAGAAAGACTGTTCGATGGGAATGATGTGGCAGTAAAGGGTAGAGTTTCAAATGAAGATGTTGATACAACAGAGTGCAACATTGACACACAGGAGGAGCCTAAGTTTGTCAAGTTGTCAAGCAGTTTGACCAAAGAGAAAAGGGCTGAATATACTGAGTTATTAAGAGAATTTGTTGATGTGTTTGCATGGAACTATGAAGACCTCAAGACATATGACACATCTGTCATCGAACACAAGATCCCACTGAAGGAGGAGGCTAAGCCATTTAGGCAGAAGCTAAGAAAGATAAATCCCATGTTGTTTCCTTTCATGGAGAGAGAAGTGAAGAAGTTGCTAGATGCCCAAATCATTGTCCCCTTGAGATATTCTGAGTGGGTAGCCAATTTGGTCTCGTTGAGGAAGAAAAGTGGAGAAATCAGGCTCTGTGTTGATTTTAGGAACCTGAACAAGAGCTCAAAGAAAGACAACTATCCCTTGCCCAACATGGAACGGATATTGCAGAGGGTAACTGGTGCCTCTAGGACATCCATGATTGATGTTTTTTCTGGCTATAATCAGATATCAGTCATGCATGAGGACAGAGAAAAAACAACCTTCACCACTCCTTGGGGCACATTCATGTATGCCAAAATGCCTTTTGGATTAATGAATGCAGGAGAAACATTTCAGCGAGTCATGGACATAGCCTTCATCGGGGAGAAAGATCAGTTTGTGGTGATCTATCTGGATGAAATCACAGTATTCTCTAGGTCTTATAAAGAGCACTGCTGTCACTTGAGAAAAGTCTTCTCAAAATGCCGGAGGTTTGGCCTTTCCTTAAATCCCAAGAAATCTTTGTTTTCTATGAAGGAGGGGAAGTCGTTAGGACATATAGTATCAACAGAGGGAGTGAGAATTTATCCCAGCAGGGTAGAGGAAATTCAGACCCTGTCACTTCCCAGGTCTAGAAAGGAAGTCCATGATTTTTTAGGGAAGATTAACTTTCTGAGGAGGTTCGTCTCAAATTTTGTTGAGCTGGTGAAACACATCACAACCATGCTCAGAAAGGGAAATGAAGTAAGATGGACTGTTGAACCCAGGGAATATTTTGTCCAAATAAAAAAGGCATTGACTGAGGCACCTGTGCTACTCAATCCTGATTATTCCAAAAATTTGCTAGTTTTTTCTTTTGCTTCTTTTGATACAGTAGCATCGATCTTATTGCAGAAAAAAGAGGAAGGACGAGAGCAACCCATTTCCTTATTCAATAAGGCATTAAGAGATGCAGAAATCAGGTATGAGATCATGGAGAAAAAGGCCTATGCCTTGGTGAAAGCTCTCAAATATTTCAGAGACTATGTCTTACACTCAAGAGTGACTACATACGTTCCTTTAGCCTCTGTGAAAGACATCCTTATATATCCTGACATAGATGGGAGAAGAGGTAAATGGATTGCCAAGATCCTTGAGTTTGACCTAGAGATAAAGCCCACCAAGTTGGTTAAAGGGTAGGGTTTATCCAAGCTGCTGGTTGAATCCAATTACAAGGCCTTGGGGGTTAGCTTCATCAATGCTTTCTCAGAAAATCAATAAGCTGAGTCATCCAACAAAATCTCTCAAGGTGGCTTATCACTAGCATAATGCACCTAGTGCAGAGACATTTTGTACTTTCTGCAAGATTTGAATCCTCTTGATGGAATGGGAAAAATCAAGGCAAGATATTTAAAGCTCAAGGCAGTCAGATATTGCCTTATTGACCAAGTCTTGTACTAGAGAGACCCTCTAGGGGTGTTTCTGAGGTGTCTGAACCCACAGGAAGCCCAGCAAGTTATGTTTGAGTTCCATAGCGGCCTTTGTGGAGGGCATCATTTCTGGAAGACCAAAGCTCACAAAATTCTTAGGGATGGGTACTACTGGCCCACCTTATTCACCGATGTCTACAGAGAAGTCAGATCTTGTATCAAATGCCAAAGGTTCTCAAGAAAGTAACAACTCAAATATCTGCCACTAAAGCCTGTAGTAGCTTCAAAAACCTTTCAACAGTTGGGGTTGGACTTCATTGGAGAAATTCATCCTCCTTCAAGTGGCCATCACAGATGGATCCTGACTGCAACAGACTATTTCACCAAGTGGATAGAAGCTGCCCCCACTAGGAGTGCTTCACACAAGGTAATTATCAGCTTCCTGGAGGATATCATAGCCAGATTTGGCTGTCCCAGCAGCATTTTCATTGATAATGATGCTTCTTTCAATTCTGAGCCTCTGGTTAAGTTGTGTGAGCAGTTCAAGATTTCACTAATTCACTCCACTCCCTATTATCCTCAAGGAAATGGATTGGTAGAATCTTCCAATAAAAGTCTAATCAAACTCATTAAAATATTATTGGAAGACAATAAGAGGGCCTGGGATTCAAAGCTCAAATTCGCTCTATGGGCCGATCGATTGACAACAAAGAAGTCCCTGGGCACCTCACATTTTCAATTTGTTTATGAGACGGAGGCTGTGTTTCCCACTCAACTCGCTTTACCTGTAGCGAAATTATTTCAAGATCATGAAGGAGAGATAGACCATATGGTCAGAAGAATTCATCAAGTGGTGGAAGTGCAATAGATCAGGGAGCAGGTAATGGACATAGCTCATAGTCATCAGTAGAAGATCAAGAAGGCCTTTGACAGGAAGGTCGGGAAGGAGGAATTCGAGCTGGGAGATTTGGTGCTTAAGAGGGATGCACCCAAGAAGGATAGGGGAAAACACAACAAGTTTGATGCCCTCTGGATCGATCCCTTCAAAATCTCTGAAGTATTCTTAAATAACACGTACAGGTTACAGGATTTGGAGGGTGAAGAAGTTTTTAACGGCCCAGTAAATGGGCATTTCCTAAAGAAATGTTTTGTTTGAGCCTTAGATGACTGCTCTGTTTTTGTAAATATTGTTTTTCTGTTTATTTTTGGCTTAATAAATGAATCCATAGCCCAACAGAAGGAAACTTGAACTGCAGAAGGAGTTCTTAAAGCATCACCGGGACGACTCTATCCCCCATGGAGCCTAATGTTAGCGCCAATTCTTGCAAGCGGGGTGTTTTTCTCTGATTTCAGGTCCTTGGTGAGAAATAAATGAGATGGGGCTTAAGACCCATCAAATGAAGTTATCCAAGGTCGTAGTCATGAGTGCCCAAGAGTAGCATGCATAAAACCTCTATTTTCGGGTTAAAAATCAAACAGGAGGGCATTTTTTCTTGTTAGCGGCAAAGATCCATCGATGGTGCGGAGCAACTGTCATCGGGTAAGCTAGAGCCACAGAGTTGCATGAGGTTTAGCACATGGGCTAATCCCTTAGGGCCAAATTCACGAAATGATCGTGGTCGTCTGATCCAGTTGGGACACATGGTGCCTGATTAAGTCCGGTCGCCATTTCGGCTACCGAGACTTTGAAATACAAGGGTTGAGAGCAAAGGAATGAGAAATCTCGGTGGGAGAATCCCCGAAGTAAATTAAGGTTCACTGTGACCATCCATATTAAATAAAATCTAGCCACTGATTGCAAATCAGCTGTTTTGGCATTTCGACTATTGGGAGTCTGAAGGACAAGGGGTTGGCTCCTTGCCATCCCCAAATCGCGAAATACGAAAGAGCCTTTAGTGTTGGGCCCATGATCCTAGCGCTAGGGTTCTATGGAGAGATGGGGCCTAAAGAAGGAAGGCATGTGGCACAGATCTGGACCACAGATGGGGCATTTCGGGAAATTCAAGCCCTAAGCGCCAAAAAAAATGGTTGTTGTTCGATGAAAGGGATCGCAACCGTCCAATCTTGGAGGACACACGGTGGAGGGTCCAGGCTAGAAGTGGTCCCACATTTAAATATTGATCCAGGCCATCCATCCTAGGGATGCGTGGCGCACGATCAAGCTTGGTCGCTATTTCGGCTACCGGGACTTTGAAAGACAGGGGGTCGCTCCTCCACTGCATTTGGAATTGCCGAAAAGTGAAGTGCTGAAAGCGTCTAGGAGTTGGGCCCACGGTCTTGGTGCTCAGTCACAAAGGAAACAGGCCTGGGGAAAGGGCGCTAGTGTTTATCATGTGACAAGGCGGGTCTCGAAACGCCGAAATCATCTCATCCATCCAATCAAAGGGACACGTTTTGCATGATCAAGCCCGGTCGCTATTTCAGCTACCGGGACTTTGAAAGATAGGGGGTCGCTCCTCCATTGCATCTGGAATTACCAAAACACAAAGTGCCAAAAGTGCCCAGGAGTTGGGCCCATGGTATTGACACTTGGTCACAAAGGAAACAGGCCTGGGGAAAGGGTGCTAGCATTTATCGTGTGGCAAGGAGGGTCTTGAAAATGCCGAAATCATCTCAGCTATCCAACCAAAGGGACACATGGTGCACGATCAATGCCCGGGCGCTATTTCAGCTACTGGGACTTTGAAAGACAGGGGGTCACTCCTCCACTGCATCTGGAATCACTGAAAAGCGAAATGATGAAAGCGCCTTTGAAGATCCCTGCTAGAGGTAAATGAAGGTGGCATGGAGGTCCTGACAGGCAGTCTTCCCAAGATTGTCCTGTGTGCAGGTTTTCCTAAAGAAGCCATGCCAATCTGATGTCCTCATCTGATCAGAGGAGCTTGCACATGCTAATTTCGACTTTAATGTCTCAGCTACCCTCCTGCTGCCAAGGTGGCGAATGTCTCTGAGTATATATACTCAATTTTTGTATTTTTGTAAGGATCGATGGTAGAGCAAATCTCCCAATTGTAAAACTTTAACAAAGCCTCTGTTTCTCTGGTTATAGATTGACATTTTGAGACTTCTTGTTTAATGGCAGCCAACCTCCTCCTTTCCTTTTTCCTCTGAATCTTAAAGCTCGGGCATGGATGATCTAGTCGGGTGATGTAATTACTATATGATGTGTGTTTGATTATATTAGTTCTGCAACATTTTAAGTTTACTTTGAAGTTTATCGGGTCTGAGAGGATCTCATATCTGAGGCTTTTCCCCGTTTAAGGGCCTCCTAGAAGACCGAATGTCTAGAGCAGACTCTATTTCCCTTTTCTTTCCCTCCACTTACTCACCACTATGAAAAAATTATTGGCTTAAGTTAGATCAAGACCTCGCATGTCTTTGCTATTCCAACCCGGTTTTCTGAGTTAAATGATATTGTTCTGATTTTACTTCCATTCAATCGCCCTTTATAAACAAATAGTGACATAAACTGATGGGCATCAAGCTTACTCCTACTGCAATCGAGGAGTGACCTCTGAAGCCAACAGTACTGAGGAAACTTTGTCGGGGCTATGGATGATCACTGGCAATGAAGCAATGCCAGTAAAAGAGAGATGAGGAATTCTCTTACGTAGATGTTTTCTTGTTTTAAAAGTGAAAACCCGTGGTTGAACCAAAGCTATTTTGAATTGTACAACTAGTAAAAGAACTTATCTCATTATTTGGCCTCTTGAAAAGGCTGTGTTAGATTACAAGTACTAGAAATATTAGGTTATATATTTTAGAATTTTGGCATCATTGTGATACCCATGATTATTGGAAAATTTTATGTAGTTTGTTGAACTAATCTTTAAAACTTAGATCTAAAGTATGGTCCTTAGACTTCTATTGACAAAGATAATTGGTTCTTCGAGTGTGTCGCCATTTTTTGTGGTTGCAACAACCCACCTTTACTTTTTATTTTACAAGCAAAAGGGAAGGGGCCCCTACTAAAATTTAAATCCTATTGCCTAATCCTCTACTGCTTGAGTCTAATGTTATCTCTTTGCCTACATTGAGGGAGTTGGGGTTTTTATCTTGATTGATGATTGTCTTTGATGGGTGTTGGTCATTTCTTTTGATCTGATGATTTCAAATTTCTTCATGTTGTCTCTTGACCTATGACGTTTTTGTCGACATTTGTATTATGGAATTGATGTGTCATATTCTGACCTTTTGTTTATTTCTAAGTGTTCGGTGATCTAA
>JASDQU010435374.1:22139-36569 GCA_032191745.1 Picea mariana
CTCTGAAAGCTCGAGCATGGATGATCCAGTCGGGTGTTGTGACTGTAGTATAGTGTAGGTTTGACTATATCTGTTGTTGCAAAATTTTCAAGTTTCTTGAATTTTTCAGATCCAAGAGGATCTTATATCTGAGAATTTTCCTCCATAGGCTGCTAGAAGACCGGATGTCCAGAGCAAACTTTCACGTTTTCTTCATGTTTCTTCTGCCTACTCACCAATATACAAACTTACTAGCTTAATTTAGATCAACACCTCACTTATCTGTGCCTTCCCAACCCAGTTTTCTAAGTTAAAGAGATATAATCTTGAGACTGCATCCATTAGACCACCCTTTAAACTATTTACTGTGACATATAAACTGATGGGCCTTGGGCTTACCTCTACTACAATCAAGAGGTGACTTCCAATGCTAACATTTCTAGCACCATTGTGGGGAACAAAATTGAAGATTTTCCTTGGGATTGAATGACAAAGCTTACTGGTTCTGAAGGTGCATCAGAGCCCAGTACATCAAGATTGTGACTGTGCACCTGGCCACTCCACTGTGGTGACTCCATTAAGGCTACTTCACTAACGAATCCATTGTTTCAGCTGTGGCTTCTAGAGGCAGACACACGAGGTTGAATCCCCAACTGCCCTTAGCAACACCTAAAGCCGACCCAGAGAAAATTATCAGAAAAGGAAAGGCCCTTCAAGAGAGTACTTATACTACTGAACTAGGTATTTATGATGATTTTCACTATCCTATAGGAACTCCAATTTCTTCTTTTCATTCTTCTATTGTACCTCTTGTTAGAGTTTCCCAAACTTTAAATTTTGGGAGTGTTCCTGCTGAGTTTTCCCCTCCTGATGTGGGATTGGAGGGAGAAACCATTGTTACTCCTTTCTCCCCTGAAGTCCTACCGTGGTTTAGACTTAGCACCTCTGAATATTTTCCTACCCTGGGCTTCACCCCTCCTCCTATTATTGTTTCCACTATCACAATAGGACAAACCCCTTTTCGCTCAAGCCCTTTAGATTTTTCTCCAAATCCTCTGTTGTTTCCCTTTCCTCTTGGAAGCTTAGTTCCATCCTCCCCTTTTATAACACCTTCACCTCCTAGTTCTCCTCCACCTCACATCCCTATGGCAGGTGCTAATCCTCCTAGTGTTGTGGGTGGGAAATCCCTCCTACGGACTAGCACTAAGGGTTTTATCATGCATGCAGAAATGACCTAAAGATTCTTACTTTTTACCATTATCCCATGCCTAAACCCCCATTACTCATATGTAAATACAAGGCTCAAAAGATTAATTTGACATACCTTATTATTCGTGTTTGATGTCGATCCATTTTTGTGCTTGGTCATTCTTTGACTGCAAATCTCCTCCCAATGCTGACCTGCATTCACTAAAGACAAACAAAGAACTCAACATGCATTTGATCTATGAACTAATGGGTTAGATATTTAATCAATCAAACAATCAATATTCCAATAATGAAAATCTCATATGGTAGGACGGGAAAAGCAATTCTTTTATTAACTTCACAATGATACCTTACAATGATAAAGCCAGCTACTGCTCCTCGATCTTGGTCCTGCACTCTTCTTCCACTGTCTTCCAACTGCTTTTCTCTATACTTCTCTTTGCACAAGGATGGCTAAAGGTTGGGACAAAGGGAATTCTTAATCAGGTATAGTTTCTTTACTATGATTCTCCTCCTTTCAAATGGGACCCCTACCCCTTCTTTTATAGGTTATAAGGAGCTAGGTATTTGGTCAAATGATCGGCTATGCATGGCCAAAAGGCTTAGTTAACTTACCCAAAGTTGTGTGTTCTGTCAGCAAATTTCCTTTTCTTGTGCTTTTGTAAGTACACGCAGGATATCTTGAGTCAGCTCGCGTGTACCTGCATGAAGTAATGGAGCAAGGCACGTGGGCATTTATAAAAGGGGTTTTTAAGAAGAGTTGTTCAGTAGTGTTTTGGCAAAGAAGGAATCTGAGATGGCCTGATGCCAGGTAAGCATGTCTGGTGAAAATTAGGGTTATAATAGATGCCCCCTAATGTGTGAAGTCAGAAGAGCATCTGATGTCTGAAATACATTAACAATATTCACCAACGTTCCAAACAAGTGAGCCCAGAGACTAGAAATTGAGAGGTGCCTTCTACAAAATAATAATTGTCTCACTGGGGCAGGCATACCCATTCTCAGGATGAAATAAAATCATGGCTACCAATCAAATACACTATATATCCATGTCATATAACTATATAAAGTGTAGTCGCGAGAAATCCACAACGGAGCTACATCTCGAAATCAAAAAGATATACATGTAGAGTATCCATCTTCTAGAAGCTGATAAGGCCTGATGGTTGGAGATGAGGTCTTCAGAGCTCGAGCAACAACTTCAAAATCTTCAAAACTTGAGTAGGAGTGTAAAATGAGTGTACAAATTCACTACCCATAGGCCTTCGATAGCTCGTTGGTCGTGGAATAGAGAATCTTGATGATCAGACTGAAGGCTTCATTGATTTTGAACAAAGACTTGATTGGACTTTGAGGATGGTTGGGCATGAGGGCAAGAGACAAACTACAGAGGGGCCAACTCAGGCTTGGTAGAATTTCCCTTGGGCAATAGCATGACAAATCATGAGACTCAGGCAACATGGAATTTGACATAAGTTCACGATGCAGGAGGCAACACAAACTCTCCATATGTTTGGAAGAATAACCAGACGGAGGAGAACACAACTCTATGTAGCAAGAGAAACCTCCTAAGGTCGTATTAAATCCCAGAGCTTGATGAACAAACAGAAGGATGTGCTTTGTCCAAGGGTGACTCATTGTGCTACCAAATAAAAAGAAAATACTTTTCCCTTCCTCTTTTTGGAGTATATTTGATTTTTTTGTCTTTTTCAATAATGTTGGAAAGCTTGAAAAAGAATAAAAGAATGCTACATTATAAAGGAGTATCGAGTGTCAAAAACATACTAGTTCAAAGTGCACGGAACACGGGGATTCTCAGGGCAAAGGGACATATGCAAGAAAAGGACACTCGAGAAAAATCCTCCAGGGGCCAAAGGTGTCAAGACGCAGAGGCAAAGTGCTACAAGGTTTGCGTATAAGGCATGCTTCAGATGGTTCAATTGAGAGAAACATGGAGCCGACATTAGGCCAAAGACACGAGTATGCAAATGCGATTAATAAAACACACAATGGAAACGTCCTTCGATGTAATTTTAATGAGCCCAGAGAAGGTAAGCTCGGTGGTTTTCATATTTAGAGAATCTGAAAAATGTAAAAGGAGACTCCAATGGGGTACCTTTTTCGAAGGTAGTCTAGTCGGTTCAAAAAAAGGGGTAAACTAGCACCGACAAGGCGTCTATTCAAAACCATTTTAACGAGTGTGATAAAGACAAGATTACTCGACCATTTTTTTCATTTTTAAGGAGTCTGAAAAAAGATTAACTATGGACTCCATCAGGAATGTTCTTCTGGAACATTTTAACGAGTGTGAAAGAATAAGGTCACTCGACGATCTTTTCAATTTTAGGGAGTCTGAAAAGAGATTAACTATGGACTCCGTGGGGGTTCCTTTTTTGTAAATTTAGTCCCTTAGGCCCGAAAAAGGGATAAAATTATACCTGAGGGTACTCTTCTAGGGACCCGAAGCCTCTAGATTATACCTTTGTTCATATAGTTGACCATCCAGACCGAAAAAGGGGTAAACTACCGCCTAATAGACATGACTTCAAATTTTAGTTTAACAAGTGTGAAAGGCCACAAGATCACTCGGCAATCTTTTCATGTTCAGAGGGTCTGAAAAGGGCTTAAAAGAAGACCCGTTATGTTTTGGGAGTCCCAAGGGTGAGGTCAAGAGCGATAAGGAGTCATTCAAATGAAGTTCAAACTCATAATAAGGCAAAACTAAAAGGACTTCTGAGCCTATAGTCATTAGTGACAGCATTGACACCATAATGCAACCAGGGTCTACCTAGGGCATCCATGTTCCGGTAAGCTCTAACACCAAATCGTGACACTTCTAAAGCAACAATGATGGTTCTATGTCGCAACATGGTGGGATCGATCTTATGGAAAAGGGATAAATACAACGAGATACAAAAGTAGGGGTGGAAACCTAACTTATATGCTCAAGTTGAACATCTGATATTTTTACCCACGGACCGTCAAAAGTGACTCAAAACTCCAAAAACATTTCTTGATACCTGAATGAAACTTTCCATAGATTCTCTTGAATCACTCTAAATGGTTTTCAATTCAGAGAAAATGATAAGGGGGGCCAAAAAAGAAACAAAAATGGGCCAAAAAGTCTATAAATAGAAGTTGGCAACTCATTATCACCATTGTTGATTTGGAAATTGACTTTGGAGCAAAAAAAACCCTTTGGTAAAAGTGGTGATTCCGGGAGCTACAGTGGACGAAACGACCATCCGTCTAGACCAAGTAAGTATAAACTACCTCCTTTTTCCTTTTAATTATTTATATATGCATTTAATTTTGTTTTTTGGGGGGCATCGACCTCTAAAAGATCGGCCCTAGGTCCACGCGGGTTGTCTTATGACATCCCACGTGTACACTCACTCTGTCTAATGTCAGAGCGCCTGTACACGCGATTGTCAATACAACAACCCACGTGGACCCTCCAATGAGTGCAAAAAAAGTTTAAAAAGTAAGGCCTAACCCTCTAAAAATTTTCCCATGTGAAAGATGTATGTGCAATGGAGAGAACAGAGCACGAAGATATTAGCGCACTAGTTGGGGAAGACCCTAACTTTGTGGCAGTGTTAATGAAATGTGGCTTGCTCAAGTTCTTTCTGTGTCCTTTCATGAGATCACAACCTAGGCTACTGAATGCCTTGGTTGAATATTGGCACCCTGACGCAGAATCTTTTATGTTAGAGGGGAAATCACTGGTGTCCACTACAGAGGATATATACTTCTTTCCTGGCCTCTCTAGGAGAGGGGAACTAGTCAATTTCTGGACATTTCCTATTGGTCCTCACAATATATCGAAACTGATAGGACTTCATTGTGAGGCGGGAACAAACCGATCGAGCTCACAGGTGCCAATAAGAATGATCATCAATTTATCACTGTAGGCGATTGTGTTGCGTATTGGGTAGATGAATGGTTCTGCGGCTCTACATCAGGCATCTCATGCATAGATGAACTGTGCAGTCTAGTGCCTAAATGCACAGATATTTGACTGGAGAACTACACTGTTGGATTCTATGAAGAGGCAGCTGACAGATTGTTGGTTACGGACGCAAAGGAACTTCGGATTTGGGATGATTCTATGCTCTTTCTTCTTTGAAAGAGTTTCTAGTTTTAATCCTCGAGTGGTGGTACGAGGACATCAGGCCTCTCTTCCTACGATTTGCAGATGGGCAGTGTTGTTGCCACGACAGGGTGGTGGAAGGACCAATGAGTCCTTTGATGATGACTTCTTTACTTGGTTGTCGTGGAAGATCCCATCCATAGAGGATTATCCTTATGCTGGGATTGATTTCTCGAGAGATCCCGAGATCCCTGTACCTCCAGGCAAGGAGCGAGGTGATATGGGTAAGTTTGCATCATTTTTTTTTTGTGAAACATATACAGTTTTTATGCTATTTTTTTTTATATATCATTTTTTTTATACCAGAGTATTTGACAGATATGTGTTTATTCTGTGTAGATGTGGGACCCTCATGACTTGCAAATTATGCGAGGAATAAGCATCGTCCTTGGCCAAGGTTCACACCTATCACCGCAGGGGGACCACCAGCAGGAGGAGAGCTTCCAGCCGGTGAAGCTGAGAGGGTTTTGAGACGAGTTGAGAGAAATTTTACCTCACTCACTCGCACTATCGCCATGACAGATATTGAGGATCTGCCACCATCTATGCAGCCTCATGTAGTGGGGGCACCACGGACGTGGGTCCAACTATTTCGGCGTTTGGCAAACGCTATTGATTATTACAACAGGGCCCACAGGCCCTGACCTTAGTTAGTCTATAATTTTCACGTGCCGATAGCTCTACTTGTATATATTTTTTGAGGGCATAAGCCCCATGACTTGTTACTGGTCATATTTTTTGAGGCGCTTGCGTCCACCTATGTACTCTGGTGATTATGATATTATATATGTATTTTTATGTCTTTTTGTGTCTTATGGATCATATTTTCCTTTTAAAAATGTATTTACATGTTTTATGTGTATGTCTTTTTATATGTGTGTGAGATGCCAGTCTAAAATGTGATTAGCTAGAGTATCTGTAACTTGGTTTAATCTCCTAGGAACATGAAAATATGTAATATAATCAAAGCTTCGTTATAAGAGACGTACCCTAAGGAATCGTCGGTGTAAAGTTGGATCATGAACACAGTAGACTCTATTTAACTGAGACAAAACCAACTAAGTGTCTAAATAGAACCAAAGATGAGAGATACGAAATGATAGGGTGTCACGAAGAAACTCAATAACTGCACTGTACTCGACGACATTGTTTGTGGTGTCGCCTAAACATATACCTCCTAAAGATAATAACTGGTCGTGAGGTGTAAAAAGTACCCAAGTTGCGGAGGCAAGCTTTCGAGTATGCTGACTAGCACCGTCTGGATACCCAATGAACAACTTTGATTCACTTAACATCTGCCACAGTGACAAAAGATAACATCAAAAACGACATGTCCATAATACTAAAAGAAACCAGAAATTGATAGTATAAAGACTATACATATGTTACAAAAAGTTACCCAAGGTGACCTGCCTATGAGTAATACTTATTGAGGTAGAGCCCATTTCTAGGCTCTGCGAAATCATTTCCCTCAAATTCAACCAGACGATAAGCACCCTTTTTTAGAACCTCTTTTATGATGAATGGTCTGAACCACATGGGTTTGAATTTACCTGCCCCCAGGGGGTCCTTGTCTTGGTCATAGACCAGGACAAGGTCGCCTTGAGAGAAAATTCGAGGATGAACAAACCGATCATACTGACACTTGAATTTTTTTGTATGAGCCTCGTTGGCCAAGGCCACATCACGACGCTTCTCATTGAGCAGTTCAAGGTATAATAACCATTATTCAAGTGGAGAAGTGTCTATCAGTAACTGTACTACTAATTTTAGAGACAGTATCTGACATTCTATAGGCAAGACTGCTTCCAGCCCATAAATGAGTTGAAAAGGTGAAACAACAAGTGCAGTCTTAACAGATGTTCGATAAGCCCATAATGTCGAGTATAACATCAAATTCCAATTTGACTTGGAGGAGTTGATTGTTCACTGTAGGATGGTCTTAAGAGATTTATTTACAGCTTCCACCTAACCATTTGCTTGGGGGTAGTAGGGTGACGAATGTTCTTGCCGCAATCCAAGATTTGATGTTAATTTGGTCATCATTTGGTTTTGAAAGTGACTGCCATGATCAGTGACAATCTCTCTCGGGATGCCGAACCTTTTGATTATCTGGTTGAACAAAAAGAAAGTTGCAGTCTCTCCATCATCTTTAAACGTTGGCATAGCTTCGACCCACTTCGTAAAGTAGTCTACGACTACAATGATATAACGGTGCCCCCTTGCTGAAGGAGGGTTGCATGTAGTGTAATCAATTCCCCACTTGGTGAAGGGACCAATTGTGATGACAGGAAACATGGGAGCATGATGTTCCCTCATCTTTTGAGAGAAGATCTAACATAGGTGGCACTTCTTGATCGATTCGATACAATATTTGATTAGTGTCGGCCAGAATTAACTGGCTCATAAAATATTTTGGGTTGTTTCCAACCTAGACAAATGACCACCACATGCTCTAGTATGGAAAGCTTTAAGCACGAGCTCCGCTTCTTCATGAGTGAGGCATCGGCGAAGAACACAATCTACCCCTCGACGATAGAGAGTGTCATCGAGGATGAGATAATTCTTAGCCTGATGACGTATACGGAAACGCTCATCATGAAAAGCAGAGGTGGGGCACTTCAAAGTCTGTAGATAGACTAGAATATCTCCATAACAGGGGTTTGAAGATGTTATCAAAAACATATATCCTTGAATAGGTGATTCTTTGAGCACAACATCACCTAACTCGACCGGAAGTTCCGAAATAAGTTCTGCGAAGACCATTGACTTTTTGGATTTCGCCGAAATGAAATCTAATTCAAATTCCTGGAGGACAACTATCTAGCTACTGATATTTCCGCCTATTACCCATCGTGTCAATACGTATTGAAACGGATTCACAATGGCAATGACGGTGGTCTTGCGAAACATAACATAATGATGGAACCGTTGAACAGCATGGACTGTTGCCAACACAAGTTTTTCGATATGAGAATAATTGAGTTCCAGTCCGACGAGGCCTCAGCTTAGGTAATAGATCACATATTCTGAGATAAAATCATCTTCCTGAACTAAGACCATGCCGATGGTTGACTCTGTTGCAACCAAGTATAATAAGAAATATTTGTTATAGTTGGGTGGTCGAAGTAGAGGGGAAGTTGTGAGGGCATGTTTAAACGCTTCAAAAGAGTGTTGAGCGGCATCGTCCCAATGAAAAGGAACATCTTTCTTCCATAAGCGCATAAATCCCTTTGTGATCTCATCATAGTTGGCGATGAAACGCCTCAAAAAGTTGGCCTTGCCCTGTAGACTCTAAAGTTGAAGGATTGTGCGTGGGGGAGGAAACTGAACTATTGCCTCAACCTTCAGGGGATTGACCATGATCCCTGTTTTTGACACTATGAAACCTAACAAACATCCAGACGTTACGTAAAAGCTACATTTTTTGGGATTCAAGCGAATCCGGAAGTAGCAACATCGCTCAAAGATAAGTCGGAGGTGTGTGGGATGATCCGTTCTCTTGCGAGATCAAGATGCTAAATCATCTAAATAGGCCTCGACTATATGTTTGAGATCATGGAAAGAAAAAGACATAGCCCACTGAAAGGTTACTCCAGCATTTTTGAGACCAAAATGCATCTTACAATACGCAAATGTACCCCATGGACAAATGAGATTTGTTTTGTGCTGGTCTTCGGGTTTGATTTGTATCTTATTGTATCCCGAAAAACCATCCATGAAATAAAAGGCCTCGCAACCTGCACATTCATTGATTATCTGGTCAATGAATGGTGTGGGAAAATTATCTTTTGGACAGGCCTTGTTTAAATCATGAAATTCCGTACATACACGAATCGTGCCCTGTTTCTTGTTGACCGGCACCGGATTTGAAACCCATTAGGTCAAATGGATAGGGTAGATAAAACCATCTTTGAGAAATTTCTCAACTTCAACCTTAATAGATGTTGTTTTCCTGGGATTACCTAGACGAAGCTTCTGCCGAACTGGCTTGGCATCAAGATAAGTTGTGATTTCATGTTCAACTATTTTTGGATCAATGCCTGGCATTTCCTTGTAAGACCAGGAAAAAACGTCACAGAATTCTTTAAAAAGATCCGTGTAGACTTGAATCTCTTCAGGGGAATAGTCATCTCCGACGAAAACATTCTCCATGATGCCAGGGGTTTTGAAGATATTAATTGGTATAGTTTCAGTGATAGTTTCCATATTACCCTCGGCATAAACCTCATGTGTAGCTAAGGGATTAATACGACAAGACCTATCTCCAGTCATAGTTAAGGTGAATTCTCCTGCTTCGATTCTGCTTAACACTGGGAGGAAGTATGATCAGTGATGGAGATCGTCCCAGGGTTTGTCCGGACTAACCATTGCTTCAATTATTGCTTCGTCAAAGGGCAAGACTAAGTCTAACACATCGGTATCAGCGAGAGAACCTTGAGCCAAAATAGGCTCTGGAATCGGATCTAACTCTTGTGCAGAAGTTGGATCGGTGTCGGTCGATGCTTGTTGGACTAAAGAGTACACTACTTTGGCTTTGGACAAGGGCATGGACATGCCAGGGTACCCTGTCCCTTCCATCATGGCTGATGTGGAAGGAAGTATCCACGGATCGTTGAAGTAATTCATGTGAAATGATGAAACTTGGAAAATCTCAACCTTATGGTGGTCGGATATGAAATTGACATTGCCTTGAAGGGGCAGGTAATCGAATGTACCCATCAAATATGGGCACAAACCAACCCCTACATTGACTGCACCCAGTTGGAGATTATCAATCATCGGGATCATGGATGCCCCCAGTGAAGGGTCAGGTCTGGAGAAAGACAATTGTTCAATGGTCATAATCCAGTCCTCATGTGGAAACAAACAGACCCGGAAAACTATAGCAAACACTTCTTGCATGGCATAATTCCAACTCCTTCCTAACAAGAGAATGTAGTCAAGGGATGCGTCAACTACTTCTACCTCGACGCACACGGTCTTCCCTCCTAACTGCACGGGGAAAGAGGGAATGATACGATGTGGTGGGAACGAATGATCATCGAAAGTAGTGAGAAGAGTAGGTGATGGAGATAAAACAGGTTGGTCAATGGCCTTCCAACATGCCAATGACATAATGCATGTCGAGGCACCCTCATCAACCACTGTGCGGAAAATGTTCCGAGTAAAAATTTTCTTGGGGTAATCCACTACTATCTGAAACGCTACGTGGTAAGGAAGACGAGGTTTTAAGTTGGTTGTATCCAGCATGATTATACCTAGATTACAAGTCTTAGTATATCCTAAAGCGGCTAACAAATCTTTCCTCTGGGAAGGGCAGCTTTGGAGGACCTCCAAAGTGGACATCGCACAAGGGGTTTGGGACAAATCCTCCACCACAGAATAGTTCTGGGAGGCCCTTGCATTTAGGTTGTGAGAGGCTTTCTTGAATGCACCTTTTGGGATGCGTGTCATTGTTTCACCCAAAGTATTCTCGATCTGGATAGGAAGAGAAGGGATTTCGGCCTCTTTGCCCTTCTCAAAAGTGTTTGGTTTACTTTAGTCATGCGCTCTAGTCAATATAAAAGCATCACCCTTCATCATATACACATTCGTGGATGCAGGATTGTTCGAAGATGGAGAGGGTCCTTGACTTCCCCCTTCCGCGCTTGTAGAGGCTTGGGTTAGGTTTTTCCCATGTTGAAATGGATTGGTTAACACAGCAGGTTGTTGTTGTGTCACAAACTTTTGGGCCTCTACAAGCCGAGGACATTGGTGGGTTGGGTGGTCTTCTGCGCACAGGTTGCATGGATACCTCGCCCTCCATTTCTCAGTGTTGCCTCTACCAGCATTATTAGTGGGTTTCTTATCCCCCTTGCCCTTCTTTCATTTTTTTTTCTTTCCATCAGGCTACTGGGTGGCCTTTGGATTTTTCAATTGCACTGTGTGTAGATCAAATGTTTGGGTAGGGGGAACAGCCAAAACAGTAGTTTGGTTGGTCATTGTGTGTTGTATAGACAATTGTTGCAATTTCTTCGTCATTTGTTCAGCGGCCTTTGTTTGTTTGTGCTGAACCAACAATACCATCGGCATGTGGTCCATCTCTTTATCTGGTTTTTTCAAGTATTGAGCGTGGCGCATCTGGAAAGATATCGTATAATAAACTAGACTGAGAGTAGATTAGCTCAAGTTGTTGAGCTCTCATGATGGAATCTTCTTCGAAAAACACTCTTTATATCGCGACGTCTTTGGATAAATGTGGGACCAAAGACTTAAGGAACCACTCGAGCAGGAATGCTAGTGGGACTGGAACCTTAATTAAACTCTTCCAATGTCTCCATTCTTGGATGTGATCAGAGTTATGGTCGACTTTTGTCTGTTCAAAATTGGCTAGCAATTTTGTGCTAGCGTCGTATCTCACAAGTAATTGGAAATGGTTTAGGAAAAACATTACCAATTCGCCGAAGGAAGAGTATCTTGAGCGGTTGAGCTCAATGTACCATTTCACGACACTCCCAATGAGAGTACGTTGAAACAATCGCAACTATACAGAGTCATCTTTCAATGAGTTAGATGAGCACCAAATATGGAAGGTGGTCACATGATCTCCTGGATCTTCGTTAGGCTTGGCTTCGAAATTTGGTATGTCCGAAGGAAACTTCATCAGCATAGGGGGCCAACGTGGATCATGACAAATAGGGTCATTCAACAACCTTGTTAAGTCTGGAAAATGCAAGGTTTCCAGGAAAGGTATTTTGGGTTGTTGGTGATAACCATGGAAAAAGGGGCCTGTAGTTTGACTGGCACTAGGTTTCCAGGAAAAGTTGGGTTGCTAGCTGAGGTTCTGGTAAAAACCATGGCCATGACGAGTGTATGGATTCTACGTGTGAGGAGACATCATCGGTTGGTTCCCAAAATAGGACGTAGATGGTTGGGCATGCAATACATTCGAAGGACTTTGGGAAGGGTTGCCCCATACCGATCCCATGGGCATAGGCATAGCACCTTGTCCGAGGTTCCATTGGTTGTGAAAAGAATTTCCTCATATCAACATTCTTGATGAGGGAACTGATCCTTGCAAAGAATTCCAAGGTCCTGATGCGAAATAAGTTCTTGGGTTTTCCCCCTGTGCAAGAATAGTACCTTGCATAGGATTAGGTTGGCCATAATTTGGGTTTCCCCCGATCAGGAAAGCAGCAGACAAGAAAGTGTTTTTACCAAATGCACCGAACAAAGAAAACAATGTCGACCCTACCAGCATATTATGAGAAGGTGGTCCTTGACTCCCTACTCCAATTGAACTATGGTGTGTGTTTGGCCCGACAGATTGCTGGTGGGTACCGCCAAGTGAAGGGGATGAAGGAGGTATATGAACTCCCACGTAAGGGAAAGCGTTAAAAGGAGTTGAAGTGCCCCCCATGGGTCCTTGTAGAGGAGCATTAGAGCTCCCTGCCCCCAGACCTAAAGTCTGCAAAGTGGAGTAGGATAATACAGGACTTGTACCTGAGCTAGGCATCCCGTATGAGAACGGAGGGCCTATCTCACTCTGTGTGAAAGGAGTAGTGGCCATTTCAAAAGATGGGATCGGACCACTGCTGGAGGTAGAGACGATCTTGACTGTGGTGGCTCGGACTGGCGACGGTGGGGTAGGAGGTGGAACACCCCCTGTGACGACAATTGTGGCAGGAATATCAAGATTCCCTGAAGAAGACACAGGATTTGCCTCCATGAAAATTCACTTTAAAGGTGTCGAAAGGTCCTTTAACATAGGTTGGTCAGGTGCGATTTCCATTGACCCAGTCACTTCAAAAGGCCCTTGTTGGTCTATCTTTCGCCTTAGCGATGGAAGGGTTGGCTCCAGTGAAACCGGTGGTATGCCAAGAAGCCTTCGTGACCAGTGGAGCTCATGATCCTCCACTACGTGAGAACATCAAAGACACACTAGGGATTTCTATTCATTCAAAAACAACACACACTAGGAAAATCCCTATAAGATAAAACAAGCAAATACTAAACTAGTTGGAAGAACAGTTACAACAACCAACACTAGAGAAACTTACCGATGCAATTTCAACTCGAACATGGAAGCACCCTCTGGGTATACTCTATAAAGAGTGGCCCGATGTCTATCCTAGGTACCATGGTATACCCCCACAAGCACCTATGTATGTCTCTAAAAAAGATAGGCAACTAGGTTGCCAGCGCGCAAACAGTCACCAGGCAAGTACATTCGACAGTTGGGTAGACCACAATGAGCAGGGTAATGAGCATGAAACCTGTCAAGGGTATCGAAGGAAAGTGGTCCAAAAGACAACTGAGGACCTCGAACGGATTCGAGACCCATGAAGCTCCGTGGCAAATGCAATCGACGGAATCCCAAGACAAGCCCTTTATATGTGTTCTCCACCATGATTGGTCCAGCTTTGGAGGGGTTATCTCCGCTACCTTTCCACATGCGACCTCGTGTTTATCCCCTGTGTTAGAGGGGGGTCCCAGATAACTTTCATGATATTGGACTTGGACACTCCCTAAATCAGACTCCATTGTTTGATTTATTGGCTTTGAAGAGTTTCCTCTCCAACCTAATTCAAGGCCCTAACCCTAAACTAGTTGGTTGACCCTACAAACATAAAAAGTCTCATGAATTTTAGATTTAGCATTAATTTTTATGGCTTGTCTTAAGTCAAAGGTTATGAAAGTGAAACTAGTGATGTTTGAAAGACGAAAAACAAATAAACAAAAAGATGGAAACAAAATAACTTCTTCTTGAAAACAACTTTTAAAAAAAAATTCTAAGATCTTTAAACAACAAACTCAAAGAAGGATTTCACTCAACTATGAGCTACTTATGATCTAAGTAAACCATCAATAACTTATGAAAGCAAGGACTTTTCCTGGTTACTAATGCAAACAAACACTATTTAACCAAACAAAGAAATAAAAGATTTCTTTTTTATTTGAATGCTCACAAAACAAAAAGGAAAAATATCAACAAATAAAGACCAAGAAAACTTTTGGCCTAAGCGCATGTCGCAAAGAGTCACTTTAAAAATAACACACAAGAAAATTAAAACTGGACTCTCACACTTGTCTGAAAACTCTATGAA
>JASDQU010435375.1:56968-69385 GCA_032191745.1 Picea mariana
CTTGTGAAAGAGGCCTGTGGGGAACCGACACTCAAGTTGATTTAACCCTTCTTGTTTTGCCTGTGTAGTGTCTTTGACCATATAAATTCCTATATGAAAACCATAGGGAATGAAAGATCTGCTCTTATCCTTTACCAGGGAAGCATTATAACCTTGTAAAATGGTCTCAAAAATAATCTCTCTGAATATGAGATGATCTAGTACATGAACGGGGAGTAGGTGGGTCGCACCAGTAGCTTCGAACACTCGGATATAGGTGATTGTCTCTTCGAATTACCAATGGCCAACTTTAGCTATCATATTTTTTGCTGCCACCGAAATCCTAGGGCATTCCTTTCTAAATATAATGAAGTATATCCTGGCTATGAACCCATCACATATCATGGTATACGATCATTTTTACCTATTCTCCCATAAGATACTGAAATAAACATGTACAGGAAATTAGACAATATGCCAGCTTAAATTCATGCCTGCGAAATCGTTTCTTGCGCATATTACGTCCAGCAGGTAGGATTCCATGTAGAAGATTGGAACTTTTCCTTCCTTTGATGTCTGGGCCTATAGGATATTAATACTCAGTTGTTTGGAAATAATGGCTCCCCAATTGAAACTACTCCTAGAAATTTCCACGGTATATGCCAAGGGAATCCAAGCTTTTGAAAATTTTGAGCAATCCTTAATCGACAAATCAAAGCCATTAAATACATGTAGGGATCTATGATATTTACCGTGTTGTATAATCCAATGTTTCTATTTGTTAATTTTTTGTCTTCTTTCCACCATGAGGCTAGTAACCTATTGGTGTCATGATACTCATAAAATTTGACCATGAAATATGTGTTTAACCTTTCCTCAGGATCCCTTGGTTAATAATACTTTTGTACCTCAACTGGAAGGAAAACACCAACACATTCTCCCTTTGCATTGTTTACCATGCATTTCATTGTGTCTGCATGGTCAATTATCCATCATAAGATTTCAATGCAGGGAAGAAGTGGGGTCCTACAAGACACCTTGTGTAGATATGATCTCCTGATGTTCAGGAACACTTGATCAACCAATATTCTGACATCCAGGTTGTTGTGAGGTATGAACTTCAAGTAATCCTCCTGACTGGTTTTTCTATACAGGTCTCCCCAATGCGGGAGCACCACTTTAGAACCAGTGCTTTCCTCTATGTCGTCGAACCTCGGCAGTTGTGTAAAATCATTTTTGGTAGATGTGCGGATAACTAATTCCATCTTTGAGGAAAAATCAAGCTCTCTTGCAGCACCTGGTGTGGACACTTTGTCAACATTTGGTTCCTTCATCTTGGGTGTTTTTGGAGAGCGCCTAGTCGTTGGCTTTCTTGGAGGCATTATTCTCTTTCTTCCAAGAAATTAACCTACTCTTACTGGTAATAAAAGTTAGAGAGTGAGTTGTAACCTCCTCAATGCTTTCTCTCGATCCTTCGTCTACTTCGGGGAATAAGTGATTTGTGAACATAATACCATGTTTGGGTATGACCTTTTAAATTTAAGCAGAAAGTGTACTTACCTTGTCGCATCAAGTCTTAAATTCCAGAGTGCAAATTTGATATGTTCAATCTATCACAGAACCTACACCATGCTTAATATTAAATGCAATGTAGGTTGGTGGTGCAGGAGAGGGTTACTTCATATTTCATCAGTGAATTCAAATTTCGACTATTGGTCAGTGCATGCAGTTCATGGTATAGCTTACATGAAAAATTAACTTATCCATCAAATCGCAAATCCTGTCTTACCTCAGCTAGGGGTGTCCCATTAAATTACCAAGCCTTTTTGTGTTCACAAGAAACTAGTATGATCGGCGTCGAGAAAAAAGTGAGGTATTTTGAACGGAACAACAAAACATATCGGCCAGTATTGTCGGTGTAGAATGACGAAGGTTCGATGAAAAACCCTGACTTTTGGTGACCTATCATTTTGTCGATAGTTAATGAGTGAATCGGCGTCGTAGTTATTTTTGCATTGATAACTTTAGGCAAAATTTATGACGCCAACCAAAACCATCGTACAACGTTGATGTGGAAATGTTGAAATGGAAGTAGAGATATGAAACGGGGAACCTCAAAAGATGATGTGAGGAAAATATTGAGTCATACAGACTACTTACACGGCAAAGACATGTGGTTGTTGATTTTGACCTCTACGTGAGAAATGTTTTTTTGGCATCGGTGATTTTCTTTAGACATTCATCCCTAGCTACAACATCCTATCCTTTCGATGTCGACGATGTATCATATATCGGAGATCGAAAATTTGCGATGGTTAATGTTTCACAGTTTTGTCCCTCGGAGTTCGTCGATGCCGAAAATGTATCGGTGATCAGTGATTTTTTATGATTGTGCGTATTTGTGATTTATATCTTGGATCTCTTCGATGCTGAAAATATATCTGTGATTTTAAATAAATGTACTATAGACTAAAATTTATCGATCGACAACCATTGAAAAAGTTCAAACTGTGTACATTTTAGGCCCTTCATGCCATGTTACTAAAAAAAAAAAATCAATACGGCAATAAATTCAAACCAAACAAGAATAACCGATAATGAGACTTAATAACAACATACTAATCCATCCATCCCACAACATTAACCCCGATTAAAAAATGATATGTGTACCCAAAAAGAAAGAAATTTCGCAAGTCTTTTAGGGTGTGTTGCATGCTCAAAAAATGGTGATTCTCTAGGAGAAAACAGAATCTATGCTCCTCCCCTCGTTCTTATCTTGTGAACACTAGCTGAGAAACCATATGGATTTATTTTATTCCATTTCAATAGAACCTTTTCTATCAATGTGTACATAAGTTCCCAGGTTTGCAAATATGGACCTACCCGTGGGGTTTAGATTTTCCACCCCCTTTCCTTTTAACCTCAATCCATGTCCTTTATAGAAAATAGATGGGTAGAGCATTCATTGGCGTGAGGACATTTATCTATTATTACTTTCTTATGGTGTTGCTCCACTACCAGGAAGCATCCATAGCCCCAGTAGAGTCACCCCAACATCACATACCTTGCTCCGTTGCCAGCGAGCATCCATATCCCTGATGGAGTTATATGAATACCCTCTTGGACTTTACACTCTTTTATGGATCATCTTTTTCTAGCATAAATACCGAGAGAGAGTCATAAAGGAGGATATCAATTTTTTTTTTGACAAGGTGAAAGTGTTAAGGTGGAGCTTTTCCTGGCTCTGTCCATAGGTACAAGTAATTATTTCCATTTTGAGTTACTAGGCCACTAAGCAGATATTTCATCACTTCCCCAAGTAGTATGCTTACAAAGAAAAATAATATTTTGAAACTTTTTACTTTCCCAGCATCTCTTATTTTGCATGTAAGCGTAGGTCAAGAGCAGAGTTTGATTCATCGTATTTAGTAAATTCAACCATTGCTTTATAGAACACAACTTAATTAAAAGAAAATAACAATCAAAAGAAAGAAACAAAAGGGAGTTCAAATTCGGTCTTCCCTAAACACACACACTCATCCTAATAAAAATGTATGCTAAAAAGAAACAAAAACTCAAACAAAACATCACAAGACACAATTTTTTTTTTTTAGGAGAAGTATTGTTTTAAGGCTTGGTCATTCACCGATAGGGTGTTGGATTCCCCCCTCATATTTTGCAACCGGTATGTGCCTTCCCTGATCTTCGAAGGGACCTGAAAAGGCCTAAGCCATAGATTTTGGAACTTTGAGTGTTTTCCTTTGGACTAGTTTTCTTTATCCCACTTCAAGATTAGGTCTCCTACTTCGAAATTGTTTTCCTTGGCCTTATGTTTGTCGAACCATATTTTAACTACCTAATGATGAGAAGTGAACTTAACTTTATCCTTTTCTCTTTCTTTATCCAACGTGAGAAGGGTATCATTCCTTTTTTGTGGAGAGAATGAGGGATGACCTCTTGATGCTTGGGAAAGTTGTAAAGATGGAATTTACAATCCGTTGGGGAGAATGGATTCGTGTCCATATACTAGAAAGTAAGGAGAGTTTTCTATGGCTTCTTTAGGTGTTACTCTATCATCCCATAGTGTTGGGTATGTGTTATATTCCAGGTGCGCATGGGGGTTTGCGGGGGGGGAATTAGACCCCCCTTCGGGGGTGCAAGGGGGAAAAATCCCCCCACGCAAGGGTTTGGGGGAAGCGCCCCCGAGAAAACATTTTTGCCTGAGGAAAGGTGTCTCATTTTTTACTTGTTTTTCATGTTGCCTCATTTTTCATGTCAATTGCTGGGAGGTTTTTCGGCACATGGTTTTTAGCCTATGGTTTTCTATTTTCACTTAAGGAATTAGGGTTGTTGACTAATCCAGGTCATTGGGTTAAGGTTTTGGATATCGTTGGCTCCTATATGTATATTGTATTGTAAAAAATGTATCATTATGAATGAATATAGAATATAGTATTTTTCCCAGTTTGGGTTTCTAGGGGGGAAATCTCTGTGTAATGTTTGTATTTGCCATTGTATATTTTCTTCTCTTTTACTGAAAATTTGTTTGCAATAAATATTGTACAAGGTTAAAATCTACATTTGGTATCAAATCTTTGTTGGCTTCAAGGGGACGCCTTTGTGGTCAAGAGTTTGGCTCGGGAGTGTGATAAGCCTTGTTATAGTGGGATATATGTGATATTTATTTTTCAGGTGAAAAGAAATGGCGAGCAATTCGAAAATGGAGATTGAGAAGTTTAATGGGCAAAGTTTTGAGTTGTGGAAGCTCAAGATGGAAGATATGTTGGTCGACATAGATTAGTGGATCGTGGTAGATCCAAGTACTGCACCTATAGTAAATTCAACAGATGACTGCAAAAATTTGGATCAGAAGGAAAAGAGCACAATCTGACTATGTCTCTCAAATTCAGTATTATTGAATGTGTCAGAGGAAGATACAACCAAGGATTTATGGGATAAGTTGGGGAAGTTGTATCAGTCTAAGTCCATAGTAAATAAATTATTCCTGAGAAATAAGTTGTATAACATGAGGATGAGAGATGGAGACTCAGTGGCAGAGCATTTGAATGCCTTCAATACTATGGTAAGTCATTTACTATCTGTTGAGATTAAAATTTCAGATGAAAATAAATTTATCATTTTAATGTGTTCTTTCCTAGAATCATGGGATAGTCTGTTTGTGGCCATAGGTAGTAATACAACTGCCTTGAAGTTTGATGAAGTGGTCTCATCCTTGTTGTCAGGGGAGATGAGATGGAAGAATATGGAAGAACAGAGAACAGACACATTATTTGCAAGAGGACATTCCCAGAAAAGAAATATATCTAAGTTCTCAAGTGGGAGATCTAAGTCTAAGGGTAGATCTAAATCTCCTGAAAAGTTTGTAAAGATATGTTGGAGATGTGGAAAAGAGGGGCACTACAAGAAGTAGTGTAGACCCAAAGTTGAGAAAAAGAAGGGATCTAAAGAATATCCTTCTACAGAAGAAAAGACCTCCAAGGAAGAAGGAGGGGATGTGTACTTGGCTTCTTCAAGCACACATGCAGATCATGAGGCATGGTTGGTTGACTCTGGTGCATGATCCAATGATGATTTTAAGGATGGAAATTTGCATTAAAATGTAGAATCATGGGCTAATCTTACTAGTCCTTAATATGCATAATGTAAAATGTTTCGCAATAGTTTTGTGAAAATATTCAAATTTCTATGAATTTTATATAGTTTCTATAAAGTTTTGGCAATTTTTAAGGTAAAATAATTTTATTCTATATTATTTGGGTGAATCATTTTTAGAAAAAAAATGGAAATTAGCGAATATTGTTTTGGGAAAAACCATGGAAAATTAGCCCATTTGCGAAATTTAGCCCCTAAAATAATCTATGGGTGCATCCTTTCATATGACTCCCCACAAGGAGTGGTTCTGTAAATATGAAAGGTATGATGGAGGCAATGTTTTTTTAGGTGATGATTCAAAAACTAGAATCATAAGATGAGGAAAATTTAAGTTGAGACTCATATATGGAAGGATTAGAACATTGCTTGGTGTTCTACACATCCCAGGTTTGGCCAGAAATTTGATTTATGTAAGCAAAATGCACGATGTAGGGGTAAAAACAATATTTGAAGAGGAAACCTGCAGGATGGTTTGAGGAGTAATGGTGTTGTTGAAGGGAGTTTGGTTTGGAACTATGTATAATATGCAAGGAATCACTATTAGTGATGTGTGTAATAGTTCCATTGTTCCTAATATTGGAGTTGAAGAAGAAAGAACTCCTACAATCTCTGGAGAAAAGGTTATGTTGTGGCATCAAAGACTGGGGCATATCATAGAGAGGGGTCTTTGACTACTACACGATAAAGGTATGCTTGAAGGTATGTCTAACTACTCTTTTTATTTTGATTTCTATGAACATTGTGTATACGAGAAGCAGAATCGAGTAAGATTCCCCTTTGGTGCAACAAGGGAAGAAGGAATTTTACAGCCAGTTCACAGTGATTTTTTTGGACCTGTGTTGGTCCCATCATTGGTAAAATTTGTGTACTATGTCTCATTTATAGATGAATTCTTGAGGAATACTTGGATATACATCCTCAAAAAGAAATTTGAAGTCTTTGACAGGTTTAAAGAGTTCAAACAGAGAGAAGAATTAAGGTGTTGAGGACACAAAATGGCGAAGATTTCTGCGGGAATGAATTTGAAGAATTATTTAAGAATTTTGGTATACCAAGGAACAAGACTACTCCATATACACCTCAACAGAATGGATGAATGGGATGTTGATAGAAAAACCAAGGTGAATGCTCAGTGGTGTCGGGTTGGGAAAATAATTCTGGGTAGAGGCAGTGGGTACTGCATGTTACCTAGTCAACATATCACCCTCATCAGCACTGGATGAAAAGACTCCATAAGAGGTATGGACTGGTAAGAAACCTTCTCTCACACATCTCAAGGTATTTGGTTGTGATGCATATGTTCATGTTCCAAAGGAAAATAGGATTAAGCTAGATAAGAAGGATGAAAAGTGTATATTTATTGGATATAAAGATGGTCTCAAAGGTAATAAGCTTTGGAACCCAGAAACTAAGAAGGTAGTGTATATCCTAGATGTGGTATTTAGAGAAATGAAGGATGTTGTTAAACAGGGAGTCCTACCAAGTAAGGAAGAACCAGAGAAAATGGAGTTTGATTTAAAGGATGATGAATCAGACTCTACAGAAGAACATGAATCAGAAGAAGAAGATCCTCTTACTCTAGAATTGAGGAGATCGGTTCGAGAAAGAAGGCTACCAGAAAGGTATAATCCATATGATTTATGTTCATATTTTTCCTTGTTTATTACTCATGATGATCCTAGAACTGTCAGGGAGGAAGTGGATTCAAAGGATGGAAATCTTTGGAAAAAGGCCATGGACAAAGAAATGGAAGCCTTGGCCAAGAATGAGGCTTGGGATCTAGTGGAGTTGTCAATTGTAAGAAATCCCATTGGCATAAAATGGGTATTTAAAAATAAGTTGAATGCAGAAGGAAAAATGGAGAAATATAAAGCTCAGTTAGTAGCAAAGGGTTATTCACAGGTTGAGGGAATTGATTTTGGTGAGATTTTTCTCTGGTTGCCAAGTTAACCTCTATAAGATTTTTTTTATCTGTTGGTGTTGAATTTGACTTTGAAGTAGAACATATGGATGTGAAGACAACATACCTACATGGGAATCTGGAAGAATAAATCTATATGAAGCAGCCAGAAGGATTTTTTGTGAAGGGAAAGAAGGAGCTGGTATGCAAGCTGAAAAAGTCCCTGTATGGTTTGAAACAATCACCAAGGATGTGGTATCAAAAATTTGATACTTATATGTTGGGACTTGGCTAAGAATCAAAGAGGATCATTGTGTGTATTTTAAATTAATTGGTGATCGTTTGATTTATTTGGTCATGTATGTGGATGACATGTTGTTGATAGGAAATAACAAGGAGATTATCCAGGATGTGAAAACTCAGTTTTCCTCTAAATTTGACATGAAGGATCTTGGTACTTCAAATTTCATTTTGGGAATGGAAATTAAAAGAGATAGGAAAAAGAGGAAACTATGGTTAAATCAGAGAAAATATGTCGAGACAATATTGCAGAGGTTTAATATGCAGGAATGTAAACTGGTCAAGGTTACTATTCATGTTGTTGTAAAGTTATATGTGGATTAGTATCTCATGACACAGGAAGAGGAGGAGGACATGTCTCATGTTCCATATGTGAGTGCAGTTGGCATTTTGATGTATGCAATGGTATATACTAGACCGGACATTTCACATGTAGTGGGAGTTTTGAGAAGGTATATGTCAAAACCAAGGAAGGAGGATTGGACAACAGTAAAAATGGTTTTCAGGTATTTGCATGGCACTACTAGCTATGAATTTTGCTACCAAGGACTACTAGGTGTTACCCATAATTTTGGTCATCTTGATGGTGTATTGACAATGGTGTACTCAGGCTCCCAACAAGAACTTTCTCCTGAGAAAAGTGGCAGTCATCTCCTTCCAAAAAACATATTTTTAAAGAGAGTTCACAGGCTGCTTATAGCCTATGGTGCGAGAATGACCCATTCTCATAGGCCACCTTCAGCTAGGGTGAGAACTTCTCGCACTGTGCTCTATACCTAGGGTGCGAACTTGCTCTCAAGCTTGGAAAAAGGAAGAAGTCTCGAGGGTTCTAGATAGGAATCTTCTAGAGAATGGGTTGGCATTCGAATGGTTATCATTTTACTAGTTTCCCTGATTTGGTGGGATCATTCTCATCCATGTAACCATCTCATCCTCTCCTATATATTGATAGGATTCTCATGGAAAAGGTTAAGCAAGATTAATTGGAGAATTGACGAAGGAATTGTGTGAAGAACCCAGCTTGAACAGGAGCTTGGAGACTCTAGCAAGTCTATCAAGAGGAATTGGATCTTCTTCAAGCAAGGATCGAGCAAGTGTGTGTGTTGGAACCAAGAGTCATTGAAAGGAAGCTTGCGACATCAAGGCAATCAAGTTGTATCTTCTACTTTTGATTAATATGATACAGCGACATGCCCTTTTCCCATAAAGTCATTCTTATTTTATTGTGTAATTCCTTGATCATACACATAAGTTGATGATTGAATACATTTTGTTATATTCACTTTGGTTGGTTTGTGTTGTCTTGGTATTGACCTCACGAGAGAACCAGAGTGAAGTGGGAGCAATAGAGACCCTAGGAAGCGATACAAAGGTATGTCACTTGTTCCTCCTTACTAGTTATTTCAATGGTCATAACTTAGGGAAAGAGTCATGTCTTGTCCTGTTTTCTTCTAGATCTAGGTGGATCTAGGGAGATCTATTAGTGTCTGCACCTACCGATTAGTCCGATAAAAAAATTGGCGACTCCACTAGGGATGCAACCCATTTATTTGTGGTTTTTGGTGTTTTTCCTTGGCCATTTTCTCTTGCCTTACCTTTCTCCATTTCTATCAATCTCTGAGTCTTTAGGATACCCTGATAGACTCCCTGGGTCCAGAAGCCCTTTCAAACTTTTTGTCTTTTTCCAAAATTTTGCCTAGTTTCATGCCTTCTCACAGTAAACCCCACAGTGGCCTATGAGAAAACCTTGAGTTCGCACTCTACCTTTAAGTCCAGTGCGACGTCCTCACACCCTGCTCAAAGGTAGCTTGCGAGAATGCTGCATTCTCGCACTGTGTATTATTGATAGCCTGCAAACCCTCTTTTGAAATTTTTTGGATTTAAGGTTTTTTCATTGTCAGATGCCCATATCAGTATAGGTGTTTGAAAAGAACTTCTTGGACCACTGGTTGATGTTTTCTTGACTTCGGATTTTGTTCACAATCGATCTTCGGAAATCAAAGGCTCTTCCTGTCCATCTTTTTCTCAACTCTCATCTCTTGACTTTTCTTAGCAAGGATATACTCTCTAATCCTAGAATCTGAGCACTTGTTTGGTTAGGAGCCGGTGATCAGTTTGACAGTTGGGATTCTTTTTCTTTCTCATTTGCTAATTATTTGGAAGGTCATTTTTCTCATGCAATTGAAAAGACTAGTCTTGTCTGCTTGTCATTTTTGTTTCCATTGAAAGATTGGTTTGGGTTTTTGTTTATTGCTTGTTCATTAGTTATTGGTTTTCCTTCATTTCACCATGGTGTAGATCCTTTTTGAAAAGTAAAAAACATTTTTCTTTTAAAATCATTTTCATTTTGAAAATATTGAAAATCAATTGTTGAAATTGTTGAAAAAGAACAAATAGAGAATTGTCATTATTGTGTTATTCATTGAGATTGCATTTTAAAGAAAATTGTGTATCATAGTTCAAGATTGTTCTGGAAAACTTCTCTTTCCCTCCCGTACATAGGATTCATTGAATGAAAATTGATATAGTTCATTCCTATCTATGCATTGTTGGTTCAGAGTCTCACATAACATCAGTTTCATCTCTGTTTCCTTTGAGTAACAACAACCCTTAATAACATTGCACAATTTTAAAATTCAACTAGTAACTATTTTCTAGGGCTCTATTACACCAAAAATTAGCTAGGCTAGAACTTTGGAATAGGAAGAGAGATACACTCTCCAAAGCACAAAACACACAATAGCATATTGTGTTAAGGAGTGTCAAATTCCATTTACAACATTTTGTCATCGGAAGCCCTTCTCAGACAAGGGTCAAACCTGAGGTCGCATTGATATTGACAGAGTTACTCACCCTTCTTTATTGATATCAGTGTAGAGATTGCATGTATTATGGGGGTCACTTGGAGGTATACCCACAATGATGAGTGGAAGCCTCTCAAGTTGATTTCGGGCTAGATACCCTGCCCTTGCGTGTGGATCAGACTGTCCACTGTTCCCCCAGGCTTTATTGTTGTCGGTGGTAACCTTAGTGGCCTATCTTCTTAGGGTCTTACACAAGGTGACTGTGAAGGGGCAAGTCTTCACGGTACCTGGAATCAACGTTGGCCAAACTCACTCGGGCTCCTTGGAGGGTATACCCATGATTATGTGTGGGAGCTTGCACTAAGGTGTAAGTTCATTAAGCAGGCCGTCAGCGTAAATTTTCCACCCTAGTCCAACCACTTCTTGTCTCGCTGTTGCGACATTGGATTTCATCACCAACTAGTGACTCTGGAATTAGAAGGTCTTGTTTTCTTGGTATTGTTTCCTAGATTTTGTTTACTAGCGCGTGTTTTGTGTTTACCCAAGTTGACCATAGGTTTTTTCTTCGTAAGTTTGTAACTCATTCACAATAGACCCTCCACGTCGTTCACGTAGAATGTAGGGCTTACCTCTAGAAAACCTGGAAGGTTCCCAACCCCTGCCTACAAACTCACCTGAGGGCTCACCTCAACAGAGTGAAGTCCAAGACATTACCACTCCACAAGTGGAAAGAACCAACTCTCTAGAATGTTTCCAAATTACCAATACTCGAGAGGAATTTTGAATTCACCCCGATTCTGAGAGACGTATTATGTGAGTGAATTCTTCCAGAGACTTAGTTGTGTTGTATTATGGATCACCGACTGGACCCTTTCCAGGAACTGAGGGCCAAGATCCTTTTTGGTCTACTGGTGTTTTTAGATGGGATCTCTTTGGTGCAGGATCAGACATTGAAATCACCATCTCACCTACGTTCCCTGAAAACTCTAACCCAGACACAGTACCTTTTACTACTGCTTATTATTTTCCTGGTACAGAAGCTCCATGATCTGACCACATCTTGACCATCCCTATAGAAATGGTCCATTACACAGACACTATGAGTATTCACACCGAGATTACAATGGCTAGTCAAGCCCCCATCAGCACACCGCTCTCACCCAGTGTCATCCCGACACTTCCACCTAGATACCGTGCGTTGAATGCTTCTATTCCTACTCCTACGAAAACCCCATCCGAAACTCCTGGTGGTCCCTCTTCTTCTGGGCACTCTCCTCCTGGCTTCATTTTGACACTTCTTCAACCCCCTTTAGGAGGACCTTTCTCGTTCTCTACCAACAGAACTAATCTTAGTGGCACCATTCTGTCGTTCACAACAAATTACCAGATTCCTGTTAGTAGACAACTTCACCAAGGAGGTTTGACTCAACCCTCCCCTTATAGGGAACATTCCTATTGGAACGCAAATCCCAATTGGAACACAACCCCCGATTGGAGGAAAACCCCCACCGACCCCACCCCACGGAAAAAACATACCTACATCCTTGGCCCAGTATTGGAACCATCAGATACAACATAATCCTCAATCGACTGGGGGGCAAAATCTTCCAGCTACATCCGTTATACCACCTAGTATAGGCCAACCATATCCAGGTACGTCCAATCCTATTTGGGGCTCGAATGCTCAAACTCACATCCCTATTCAAGGATACAATCCCATGAGTTACTTTCCTCCACAACAACCACAGAATCTGCCTGGGT